>NDXA01000065.1:0-73057 GCA_002105455.1 Hemisphaericaspora xylofermentans | reverse complement strand
TAAAACCTCCAAGAGATTGGGCAATAGGTTTCCATATAAGAAACGGTATTCATCGAGCTGTTTCTACCATCTATCCTTATGCTAGAATATTATTACCTAATTTTAGAGCTGTTCATTACTTTTATATATTGATGATGGTCTTTATTGGTTCAGCTATCGTATATCCTGTTAAAACAGTCGCTTATATTGACATCTTATTCTTTACAGCTGGTGCGTCTACTCAAGCTGGTTTGAATACTGTTGATGTAATGAATACTTCCTTATATCAACAAATTATGTTTTATATGATTGCAACATTAACCACCCCAATTTTCATTCATGGATCCCTTTTATTTGTTAGATTATACTATTTTGAACGTCATTTTGACAATATTAAAGAGAAATCTAAAGCTGATTTTAAAATGAGAAGATCTGCAACTATGGCAAGACAAAGAACAAATTCAACTTATCACTCGCATGGAAATGATCCTATGTTGGCTAAAAATACGAAAGATAATCAAGGAATTGGGATGTTTCAACATGATAAAGAAGCAGAAATAGGCACTTCAACAACTACATCACCAGCATCATCTTCTAAACATTATGAAAAATTATCAGATGATAACGAAAAGAAATCAGCAGAAGAACAAGAATCACATCATCAACAACAACAACAGCAACAACAAGATCAAGGAATTAAATTCGGAAATTTACCTCATCCTCCAAAGAGAAGAAAATCAATTGATCCTCAAGATATGTATCGATCAATTAAGATGATGAAAGAAAGGCAAGAACAAGAACAACAAGAACAACAGCAACAAAAAGTTCCTCAGCAACCATCAATCCAATTTGCAAACTTACACTCACCATCCAGAGTAAGAAGATTATCAACACAACTTTTTTCGTCCTCTCACCCGGTGACACCAACAGCTACACCAGGACAAGCGACCACCAGTGATGATGATGATGATGTACTTATAGTCAAACCGCCAAACGAAGTTGAAAATTCAAACACCATCTTTGTCACTCGAAAAAACCGCCTCTCAGCTGCCGGATTACAGCTCAAAGATAGATTCTCACTCCCAGTAGGTGGGGGTACAACTGGTGGAAGTGGAACTAAAAAGAGAAAACATTATCATCCTTGGTCTCAGAAATTGCGTAAAACGTTTTCTAATCAAAAGCGAATGTCTACAAGTGAAGTAGATGATGAAGAAGATGATGATGTGGATGATGAGGCCAGTATTGATTCTGAGAGAGTACATACTGATGCTGATGAGATTACTGATGTAGATGCTGATGATGAAGACGATGGTGGCGATGATGATAATGACAATAATGATGATGAAGATGACGATGAAAGCGGAGAGGAAGAAGATGATAGTGCGATTTTAGATGATGATGACGACGAAGATGACGATGAAGAGAAGGAAGTGAAGAGAGCAACTTCAAATTTGGAGCTCCCTTCTAAAGATGCAACAGACGGACAAAAATTCCATAAGAGAAGTAATACGATTGATTTCGAAAAGAATACCGAATTCTTAGACCTCCCTAAACCAAATCGAAAATTCAACAAGAGCAAAATCCAAAAGACGACGAAGAAGAAGAGAATCGATATTCGAAAAATCAAAACCCCAGGATTATTATCCCACAAATCCAATGATTCCTCCAATTCTCATCGTCCCCGTTCACGTTCACAATATTATGATACCGAAGACGATGAAGAATCAGATAATATTTCAAGTAATCACCTTTCCAGATCCATGAGTGGGAATTATCTCCTGTGGACCCCAACCGTGGGGAGAAACTCAACATTTGTATTCCTTACTGAAGACCAAAAGGATGAATTGGGTGGTGTTGAATATCGTGCCGTGAAGCTTTTGATTAAGATTATTGTGGCTTACTACATTGGATTCCATCTTATTGCTGCTCTTTTATTATTGATTTGGATATATTGTATGCCAACATATCGTGAAATTTTAACCCTGACTAGTATAAACCCTGCATGGTGGGCGTTTTTCACTGCACAAAGTTCATTTAATGATTTAGGTTTGACTTTGACTGCGAATTCAATGATGTCATTCAATGAAAGTTCATATGTGTTGGTTATTTGTGCATTTTTTATTGTGATTGGAAATACTGGTTTCCCGGTGTTTTTGAGATTTATCATTTGGTGTTTATTCAAAACCGCTCGTCCATTTTCATTATATAAAGAATCACTTGGGTTTTTATTGGATCATCCTAGAAGATGTTTCACGCTTCTATTCCCCAGTGTCCCTACTTGGTGGTTATTTGCGATTCTTGTGATTATGAATGGATTCGATTTGGTTTTATTTTGTATTGTCGACTTGCATAATCCAATCTTTGACGGAATAGATACAGGTTATAGAGTTCTTGATGGATTATTTCAGGCGTTTTGTACTAGAACTGTTGGGTTTTCCGTTATGGATCTTTCAGCCCTTCATGCCGCAGTACAGGTTAGTTATATGTTAATGATGTATATTTCGGTTCTTCCATTAGCTATTTCAATCAGAAGGACTAATGTTTATGAAGAACAATCATTGGGTGTTTATGCAAAAGCTGAGAATAATAATGGTGGTGATCATGATATTGAATCTACTCCATCGAATTATGTTGGTACTCATTTAAGAAATCAATTGAGTTATGATTTATGGTATGTCTTCTTAGGACTTTTTGTTATTTGTTTAGCTGAAGGTGGAAGATTAGGTGATCAAGATTTTCGATTTTCGGTGTTCGCAATCTTGTTTGAAATCATAAGTGCATATGGTACAGTTGGTATGTCATTAGGATATCCTACAATTAATGCCTCGTTATCGGGAGAGTTTAGTACATTATCGAAATTAGTTATAATTGCCATGATGATTAGAGGTAGACATAGAGGATTACCATATACTATAGATCGTGCTATTATGTTACCTGATGCAACTATGAAATTACATGATAAAGTTCAAGAAAATCATGCTATTAAACGTAGTAGTACTTTGGAAAGAAGTAGTACGTTGGCGAGAATATCTACATTGGGTGGAAGTGGTGGTCCTATTGATTCTGGTGAAAATCTTTTGAGTAGGGTTATTACTAATGTTGATAGGTTTAGAAAGAGGAAGATGCAGGATTTTAAGGATGCTCATGAATATAATCTGAATGGAGGTATGTATCGAGAAGAGGCGGAGGAGGAGGAGAGTACTAGTGATGATGTACATAGTGATATTCCACATTATAAGGTGACGCATCCAACTAGGGAATAGTTATAATTTGGGTATAAATCATTCTTTTAATTTAATTAATTTATAGACGTTTAAATTTTATTTATAATTACCTATATGGAGTTCTACAAGTAATTCTTTCTATTTGCAGTTCTAACAAACCTACGTAATTGCCATTCAACATCAGCATCTTTATTATCAGGTAATCCCAATCTAATTTCATACAATCTCATTTCAAACCTTGGCCCAATCTCACTTATCTCCACTGAATCCTTAGTTTTCACATATACATGATGTCTAACACTAATATAATCATCATTATTCACAAAAGTGATCACTCTGGAATTATCCTTCTTTACACCCGGTGGGAATAAATGTTTAAGCATCGTAACCACTCTTTCACCCAATGCTGTTCCAAAACCCTCAAATATCAAATGTGGGTATGATTCACTTACATTCCCCAATTCAGGTAAATCGTGACGCAATTTAACATTATGTAAGGTGAATATAGCAGTTGGACCATGGGGGAAATGACTAATGGTAATACTTGTAGGTACACCTCTATGTTCATGTAAAATTATCATATCTGAAATCTGGACTCTTGTACAAGTAGCCACCAAATCATTAATAACATAATTCCCTCTATTCAATTTCATACAATTTGGAAACATAAGTTTTAATTCTTTAGAAAATTGTAATAATCTAACACTTGGATCTCTTGAAGTGGTGATTATAAGTCTAGGATCAGATATACCGGACATAGCACTATATTCATCATCAATATCAGGTTGGTCTGATTGGGTACTTTGATCATATATGAAATCTTTTTGAAGTTGGGCATCTTCGGCAATATCTTTAGAAAGTGGTTTACCTGATGCAAGGGCCGCTTTTAGGAGTTGACGTTTTTCCAGAAGGGCTGATTCTTGGAGTTGGAGGGATTTTCTGTAGAGGTATTCTCGTCTTTCTCTTGCTTGTTTTCTGATCATCGTTCGTTGGTTGGGTCTATATATATATATATGTTCAATAAGATTCTAGTGTTAATATTTAATGCTAATGTAATGAGAGATGAGGTCAATTTACCAAAGAAGCGATGAGAAGTTTTTTTTATTTAAATCAGAACGACATTTATCGTTATAAAAAATGTCGGCTAGTTAGCATGTCGCAATCTATCAGATCATCATCTATGATGCTACCATGTGATACTCCATACTTTCCAAAGGCTGGAGAAGGTTCGTCATCGAGAACGAAACAAACAAGGCATAAAAGCCAAAGCTCTGTATTTTGCATATGTATGAACTATATAACTATATTTTCTTATAATTCTCACGAAGATCGGACTCCCTAATTACACAATCAAGGTGCTTCTGAGAAGTATCATTTAACAAAAACACTCAATATTCCCAATCTCTTCTACCAATAGGCCAACATGTGTTGTCTTTCTAACGTAAAAATTGTGCCAATTCAGGTCCTAACAAGTCAGCAATATCCCCAGTCTCCAAATATTTCTTCTTTCTTTCTTCCGATGGTTCATATTTCCCATCACGATAAATACATTCTTCACTTGAATGATCAATAATTGAACAATAATCACAATAACTCAAATCACTTATAATTTCCAATATGGTATCATAAGGTTTTGTTTTTATACTAGTCCTTTGGGGTGCTGAATTACTAATCATTCTCACTATTGCAAATGCTTCACCTCTAGTACCATCAGCTTGGGATGGTTTGGTTACCATAACCTCTAATACATTTTCCGGTTCTCCACTCCATGCAGGTAAATGTTTACTTATTAAAAACTTAAGTCTATTCAAGCTAGGAGTAGACAGACCTTCATATGGAAATAAAAGTTTGACGATTAGATCACTATCCAATTCAATAAGTTCTAAATATGAGGGTTTGAATTTTGGCAGCATGATTGTTCTTTTTTCTAATCTCTTAAAGGAATACGTAAGGATTATATGTTCCATTGTTTGACTTTTGGTTCAAAATCAAATTCAAGTGTCCACATTGTTGCAGGGAATGCGGGAGCACGTCTTGCGGTCCAGCGGAAAGTTGGTACAATTTTAGAAAGTATCCTATCTTCTTCAGGTATGTTGCCATCGGGGTTTTTCTGAGCATTGAATAATTGTCTGGCAAATACAGCCTTCACAAATGATTGTAATTCCTTTTCTACTTGTTTTGGATCTTCTGGTGTAAAATCATCATCATCCATATCTTTGGGCCATTTGAAAAATCTAACACATTTGATTGTTTCATTTAATTCTTCACACTTGTTTCGCAATGTAAGAGGTGCTTCATTATATCTGGATTTTGCCATTTTTGTATAATTAACTACAATTAATGAAATTTTCAATTCCTCGTAAGAAAGGTTAATTTGTTTATGTTGGCGATTCTCTTACATTTTGGGGCAGGATGCGGATGATCATCATCGTCAAAACAAATTTCATTCTCCATAGAAAAAATCTATCCATTCTTACATAGTAACATCGGAAAGTAGAAAGTAGAGTACGTACAACCGAACCAAGACTTAGAACAGATCTGTTCATGTTTTAAACTAAGTCTTAATAACATTCAAAATCAAAAACAAAAGAAGCTTTTACAACATTCGAGTTGGAACCTATCTTTAAGTGCTTGGTCAGGGCTAAGCACACACTCAGACTGGTATGACCCCATGGGCAAGATAAGAAAAAGCCATGTTAGTTCGCTTAGGGAACTCGACCCAAACTCCATAACTGCACAGAGTGATCCTTGTGAATGAATAGCATCGAGATTACTTTTCCAACTCAAAACTTTTCGTTTGGTATAAATAACCTGGGATATAATTATTGATGCCAGCTTTTGAGGAAAGCATACACCGTTTCAAGCATACCTAAACTACATTGGAATTGGGATCTAGAGGCAAATAAAGAAAGGGGTGGGGGTTACCGTACCTGGAACTTACCCAAGATATTGTTAAAACAAAGTTGAATGGATTGAAACAGTTGATCGAATTGAGCAAGGAAATGTGTGTGGGTTTAGATTTACAAACAAAATAGCGTCTTTCGGGCTTTCCTATTTAGGAATATTTCCGGGATCAAACAAACTTGTAGAAAACCTCAAGAATATCAATTTCTTGTCATCAATTCTCATCTTTTATAAATAAGTGGTGTTGGTATCGCGGAACAGGGAAAGCGCATATTAATAGGTAACAATGTAAGATTTGTGGTTTATTAAGGAAATTCGGTCATTATAATATAGATCATTTCTTAACATTATAAACTCACTCGATTGAAACCATAACATAGAATAGCTATTAAGATCTGCTGATAAAAGGTAATAACCAAATATTATCAACTCCCTTTTTTTTTTGAACCCCAGAATCAACACAATCATAATCGGTTATTCCAATTTTGAGCAATATGTTTGTATGGCAGATCAAAAACGAATGAGTTTAAATCGGAACTAACTACATTCTGTATCGAAGTAATTTAGTTCCTTCTCTCCAAGATCTGATTTACTTTTTAGATGGGGATCTCGATAGAAATTAAAGTGAATAGATTTAGGAAAGTATAAACTTCCGAATAAGACTTGTCCAGTACAACTGCTGCTGGCGCCGCACGTGGTGATGTTTAACACAATTCCCACTTACCAGGGAGGTAGTGCACCTTATACAATTTAACTATATATATACAGTGTAGGACTAAAACTACAACTACTGCCAACCAGTCAGTAGCAAAGTTCATTAGTAAACTTTTCTATTTAAGAATTGCTGCAAATTTTAACTGCGAAAAAAAAAAATCAAAATTTTGCATCAATTCAACAACAACCACAACAATACATATCATTTCTAAACGTAGTTAAGAGATAAATTACAATGGTCTTTTATAACGCTATCTCCGTAGAAATTACCCAGAAGTATTATAACTACTCTTGCTAGTACTGCGTTTTAAAATATTCATCGTGAAGGAATGACATAACAGCTGCGATGCTTTGCCATTAGAATTCCTCAATTAATTTGGAATGGGGTCAATTGGAGGATATATATTATCTACATAACATATACAATTTACATTCTAAGATACAATTTACTTTTTGATATCTACCTTCTCTAATTCTAAGGAACTTCTCTTAAGAATGCTGCAAAGCCATTTAGGCGGTCTTTATTACGCTTGCACGTTTTTGGTCTGCCGATCATCGCATCTTTCAATTGGGTTTATCCGTTTAAGATTGCGTTGAATCTGTCATCCGAACAAGGAAATCGATAAGATTTTGTTATTAGTTGTTATCAGTAGATCTTAATAACTGTTCCCAAGTGATATTGTTCACTGAATGACTTGATATGTTAAGAAATGATCTATAAATATGACTGAATGTCCCTACTATAACTTCAATCATTACCAATTATTAGGTAAACACATCCACTGTAACCACATCCACTTTTTTACAACCCCACCAATTATTTATAATTACAAGATGAGAATTGAAAGATTGACACACGATACAATTGAATTTCATGACTTTGATATTGGTGAATTACGAAGCAGAATTCAGTTGCTCAAAGAACATAACAAAGCTCTTGAAAACGAACTTAGACACGAAAGTCTAAACGATAACTCACCGGAGATTGTAGATCAACGAGTTAATCCTGACTTGGACCAGGACCTTTGGGATCTACGATTTAATGTGGCGTACTTGTTGGCTCTAACTAGGAGATTCCTTATAGAGTTCATATCTACATATAAAGTTTACGAGGAGACGAGTGGAATATCGCGTCTTACGACATGGTGTATGAACATGGCGACACGGGTTCTTCGCTATACAACGACTACTATAGACCAATTTGAGGAGCTTGAAGAACAAATTGAACGTCGGATTCGAAAATTGCATTTGAAAGCGTTTAAAAAAAATGAAACGCTCACACCTAAGGAATTATTGCAAGTATGTATTCCTATGGTTAAAAAATTTAGTGATAATTATAAAGTGTACTTAGAGAATAGTGGTGGTACTTCAGATTCAGAACCCATGTGCGATTTCTCGATGATCTTATACAGATCCCTATGCAAGGAGTGTGAAAGGAACTAAAAATTTCACTTCTCACATTTTGTTAGTTGCTGTCGATCGTTATTTACAAATTTACAGGTTTGACACAGTCTATAATGGAATGTAAGAGAGGAGGGCATGCACTTCTTTATTTATAGTGTTGTTTATTAATTCATTAGAGAATAAGGTATTAATTGTTGTTTGTATATAGTATCGTAGCCTATACAATTCAATAATATAACCACAGTATACTAGTATTGATACTACTACTACTCTTACTATCTACCAGAAATTTGTATGTTATTCAAAAATTGCTGCAAATTTTAACTGAGAAAAAAAATATTTTCGAAAATTTTGCATCAAATCAACTACAACAACAACAACTACAACACATAACATTTCTAAAGTTATGTACGTTATGAATTACAGTGATCTGTATAGATCCATATATACAACCGCAAGAGATTAACTACTAGTCTATTAGTTCTTAGAAAAGTGTAGATATTAAAATGATTACACCCAATATTGTAGCAATGAAATAAAATAATTAGTCATTTCCAAAAACGGCAATTCAAAAAAACAAAAAATATTAACCGCGGTGTGTATATACCATTTTATCTTTGTCCCACTTTCAAATATTTATTTTTATATCAAAAGTCCGTTCTCTTGAATTTGACTCTGTTTGGTATTACTTACATAACATATTGTATGGGGCTGAATTTCAAGGGTAAAGGGGATAAAGAAAATATCAATTACGGAGACCTAATATCACCAAGTTTCGATGAATAAATGATATGGGACTAAGTACCTAAAGCAAAGCAACAGTAAGTAAGCAAGGCAAACAATGTAATAGAAGGCAAGACAATTATTTAAAAAATAATGGTGAAGTCACTATTCATATTGTTTCACAAAATTTAATTTGGAGGTACACACGATAATTAACAAGAGAGAGATATACATAACTAACAGTTGTTTGCAAATAGCTCATCTCAAAAACTCAGGGTGGAGGACAAAGACACGAAGCTTCAATTACACAAGTTGTTATCAAATGAATAAGATTGACGGGAGGAGAGGACAGTACTCATAGGGTTGTAGTTACTACATGAATCTAACTATATATATCCGCTATGAATTGAACTAAAATTGAGATTTCATTTCACTCAGCTTCGAAATTACGAGGGCAAAAGCCAAACGGTTTATCGTTTTGTTCTTGTTGTTAAGAAAACTACGGGTATTTTGCAAGAAAAACCGGAAATAAAAAATTCTAGTGAGAAGCGAAAATGCAGGTCACTGCGATGAAGGTGACGTCAATTTGCCATACAAAATTTGTACCCTGTTACCCTCGTAATTCACCTCAATGTTGCCCATCTCAATTTTAATTTTAATTATTCCGGTGGTGAAAAAAAAAACATTTCACGACACAAAAACCTAACCCTAATAAATAAGAAAGTGCCAAACTAGCGAAAGAAAGAAAAGTACGGGAGAGAGAAAGAGATGATGAGTTATGAGAGGTTTGGTAGTATAAATAGAATTGAAAAGTACGTATAATTTTTCATATACTTAATTTTGATATTTTCATTATTTTATTTTTATTTTCTTTTCCTTTCTTCTCTTTCTCTTCTCTTCTCTTTCTTCTTCTCTTCTTCTTCTCCTTCTCCTTTCCTCTTCTCTTTCTCTTCTCTTTCTCAACAATCATCAATTCCCCCATCAACCGTATAATTGCAACGGCAACAACTTTTTTTGATTCTTCATTATTAGATATAGAAAAAAAGTAAGTAAATCATCACACTTGATATAGAAAGGAACTGTTAATTGTTGAGAAGGAGAGAAACAAGATGTAAAATGAAGTTCTACAACTGGAAAAGCCCTGATAACTAAAGCTATTACCCCAAACTAAACATGGACCTTGGAGATAATTATCATCATCATCACCAAAGTGAAAAACCAAAGAGAAATTTTGTTTTAACCGCGATGAGACGAAACAGGACACAAAATTGGCCTCATTCGTTTTTTTTTTTTTCAATTTTTACAACCAACCCAATCCAATCCAACCAACTTCATCCACTCCTCCTACTCCTACACCCCAACTTTCTATTCAATCACTTGAGAATCATCATCATACTAACATAATTCTAAAGCTTAATTGCCAATTTTTTTTATCTATACACAACCAAACAAGTACTACTTTCAATAATTTACATTTTCCCCCAATCCGTTAAATTTTTAAAGGAACCAAGTACTTTACAACCACCCCATCAGTTACTACTACTACTTACTTGCATTAGCTTTTAATATTTTAGAATTATTAATAGAATCATAATAAAAAATGTCAAGTCAAATTCAAATTGCTGCTGCAGTTCCGATCTCCCCACCAATGGAATCTACCGGAGATCGTTTAATGACATTAGAAACCCATGATGGTGTTGCATTACAAGGTTATTCCTTTGGTGCTGAAGTTCCAGCTGCCGGTGAAGTTGTTTTCCAAACTGGTATGGTTGGTTATCCAGAATCAATCACTGATCCATCTTATGAAGGCCAAATTTTAGTTATTACTTATCCTTTAGTTGGTAATTACGGTGTACCTGATTTAAATTTATTAGATGATGATTATTTACCTGCTTTACCAAAATATTTCGAATCAAATAGAATACATATTGCTGGTTTAGTTGTTGCTCATTATACTGAAGAATATTCTCATTATTTGGCTAAATCTTCTTTAGGTCAATGGTTAAAAAGAGAAGGTATTCCAGCTATTTATGGTGTTGATACTAGAGCTATTACCAAAAGATTAAGAGAAAAGGGTTCAACTTTAGGTAGATTAGCATTACAAAAATCTGAATTCAAATCTCAAGATATTTTAAATCAAACTATTAAAGGTGAAGATTGGAAACCTTACTTTGAAATCCCAGAATATGATGATCCAAATGTCAAGAACTTAGTTGCTAAAGTTTCAACCAAGAAACCAATCTTGTATACTCCAAAGGAAAACGTTAAATTATCTAAACAAGGTAAACCAATTAGAATCGTTGCCGTTGATGTTGGTATGAAATATAATCAAATTAGATGTTTTGTTAGACGTGGTGTTGAATTATTAGTTGTCCCATGGGATTATGATTTCACTACTGAAGAATATGATGGTTTATTTATTTCAAACGGTCCTGGTGATCCGGCCGTTATGGAATCTACTGTTGAACGTTTATCTAAAGTATTATCCGAAGCCAAGACTCCAGTTTTTGGTATTTGTTTAGGTCATCAATTATTATCTCGTGCAAGTGGTGCTTCAACTTTAAAATTGAAATTTGGTAATCGTGGTCATAATATTCCATGTACTTCAACAATTAGTGGTCGTTGTTACATCACTTCTCAAAATCATGGTTATGCAGTTGATACTACTACTTTAACTCAAGGTTGGAAAGAATTATTTGTTAATGCCAATGATGGATCAAATGAAGGTGTTTATCATGAATCAAAACCATTCTTTTCAGTTCAATTCCATCCTGAATCTACTCCAGGTCCAAGAGATACCGAATTCTTATTTGATGTTTTCATTCAATCTGTTGTTGAATTTAATGCCAGTGGCGTTTATAAACCAGTTTCATTCCCAGGTGGTCTTATTGCTGACAACAGAGCTGCTCATCCTAAAGTTGATGTTAAGAAGGTTTTAGTTTTAGGTTCTGGTGGGTTATCTATTGGTCAAGCTGGTGAATTTGATTATTCTGGTTCTCAAGCTATTAAGGCCTTAAAGGAAGAAGGTATCTATACTGTTTTAATCAATCCAAATATTGCCACCATTCAAACTTCAAAGGGTTTAGCCGATAAAGTTTATTTCCTTCCAGTTACTCCAGAATTTGTTCGTAAAGTTATTCAACATGAACGTCCAGATGGTATTTATTGTACTTTTGGTGGTCAAACTGCTTTATCTGTTGGTATTGCCTTAAAGGATGAATTTGAATCATTAGGAGTTAAAGTGTTGGGTACTCAAATCGATACTGTTATTACCACTGAAGATCGTGAATTATTTGCTAATGCCATGGCTGAAATTGGTGAGAAATGTGCTAGATCAGAAGCAGTCAATAATGTTCCAGAAGCTATCGAGGCCGCTAATGCAATTGGATATCCATTAATTGTTAGAGCTGCATATGCTTTAGGTGGTTTAGGTTCAGGTTTTGCTGATAATGAAGAAGAATTAGTTGCATTATGTAACAAGGCATTTGCTACCTCTCCACAAGTTTTAGTTGAAAGATCAATGAAGGGTTGGAAAGAAGTCGAATATGAAGTTGTTCGTGATGCTTTTGATAATTGTATTACTGTTTGTAATATGGAAAACTTTGATCCTTTGGGTATTCATACTGGTGATTCTATTGTTGTTGCTCCATCTCAAACTTTATCTGATGAAGATTATAACATGTTAAGAACTACTGCTGTCAATGTTATTAGACATTTAGGTGTTGTTGGTGAATGTAACATTCAATATGCTTTAAACCCATTTTCCAAAGAATATTGTATTATTGAAGTCAATGCTAGATTATCTCGTTCTTCAGCCTTAGCATCCAAAGCAACTGGTTATCCATTAGCTTATACTGCTGCCAAATTGGGTCTTAATATTCCATTGAATGAAATTACCAATTCAGTTACCAAATCAACTTGTGCTTGTTTTGAACCATCATTAGATTATGTTGTTGTTAAGATTCCAAGATGGGATTTAAAGAAATTCACCCGAGTATCATCATTATTATCATCATCCATGAAATCTGTTGGTGAAGTCATGTCCATTGGTCGTACTTTTGAAGAAGCTATCCAAAAAGCAATTAGATCAGTTGATTATCAAAATTTGGGTTTCAATAAGACTGCTGCGTTAATGTCAATTGATATTGATCAAGAATTACAAACTCCTTCTGATCAACGTTTATTTGCTATTGCTAATGCTTTAAGTGATGGTTATTCAGTTGAAAAAGTTTGGAAATTAACTAATATTGATAAATGGTTCTTGAATAAATTGGATGGATTAATCAAATTTGGAAATAAGGTTGCTTCATATGTTGATTTAGAGAAATTACCAGTTGAAATCTTAAGACAAGCTAAACAATTAGGTTTTGAAGATCGTCAAATTGCTAAATTCTTGGATTCAAATGAAATGAATGTTAGAAGATTTAGAAAAGAAGTTGGTATTATTCCATTTGTTAAACAAATTGATACTGTTGCTGCTGAATTCCCAGCTTTTACCAATTATTTATATGTTACTTATAATGCTGATTCTTCTGATGTTAAATTTGATGAACATGGTGTTATTGTCTTAGGTTCAGGTGTTTACAGAATTGGTTCTTCAGTTGAATTTGATTGGTGTGCAGTTAGAGCCATTAGAACTTTAAGAGAAAATGGTACCAAGACAATTATGATCAATTATAATCCAGAAACTGTTTCTACTGATTATGATGAAGCTGATAGATTATATTTCGAAACTATTAATTTGGAAAGAGTATTGGATATTTATGATTTAGAACAATCTGCCGGTGTTATCATTTCAATGGGTGGTCAAACTTCAAATAACATTGCATTACCATTACATAGACAAAGTGTTAAGATTTTAGGTACATCTCCAGAAATGATTGATTCTGCTGAAAATAGATATAAATTCTCAAGAATGTTGGATAGAATTGGTGTTGATCAACCAGCATGGAAAGAATTAACTTCAATTGATGAAGCTGAAGAATTTGCCGAAAAAGTTGGATATCCAGTCTTGGTTCGTCCTTCCTATGTTTTATCTGGTGCTGCTATGAATACTGTTTATTCAAAAGATGATTTAGCTTCTTACTTATCTCAAGCTGTTGATGTTTCTCCAGATTATCCAGTTGTCATTACCAAATATATTGAAAATGCCAAAGAAATTGAAATGGATGCCGTTGCTAAAGATGGTCAAATGATTATGCACGTTGTTTCTGAACATGTTGAAAATGCCGGTGTTCATTCTGGTGATGCCACTTTAATTGTTCCACCTCAAGATTTAGATCCAGAAACCGTTAGAAGAATCGTTGAAGCTACTGCTAAGATTGGTAAGGCATTAGATATCACTGGTCCATATAATATTCAATTCATTGCGAAAGATAATGATATTAAGGTTATCGAATGTAATGTTAGAGCATCAAGATCATTCCCATTCATTTCGAAAGTTGTTGGTACTGATTTAATTGAAATGGCCACCAAAGCAATCATGGATATGCCAGTTGTTCCATACCCAGGTGAAAAATTACCAGAAGATTATTGTGCAGTTAAGGTTCCTCAATTTTCATTTTCAAGATTAGCTGGTGCTGATCCTGTTTTAGGTGTTGAAATGGCAAGTACTGGTGAAGTTGCCACTTTTGGTAAGAATAAATATGAAGCTTATTTGAAATCATTAATCTCAACCGGATTCAAATTACCAAAGAAGAATATCTTATTTTCAATTGGTTCATACAAAGAAAAGTTGGAATTATTACCTTCAATTGCTAAATTACATGAATTAGGGTTCAAGATCTTTGCTACTGCCGGTACTGCTGATTTCATTAAGGAACATGGTGGTATTCCAGTTCATTATTTGGAAGTTTTGAATAAGGATGATGATAAGGATCAAAAATCAGAATACTCATTAACTCAACATTTAGCCAATAACTTAATTGATCTTTATATTAATTTACCTTCTTCAAACAGATTCCGTCGTCCAGCTTCTTATATGTCAAAGGGTTATGAATCTCGTCGTATGGCTGTTGATTATGCTGTTCCATTGGTTACAAATGTCAAATGTGCTAAATTATTAGTTGAAGCAATTGCAAGAAAGATTCCATTGGAAGTTTCCAACCGTGATGCTCAAACTTCTCATGGTACTGCTATTTTACCTGGTTTAATCAATATTTCAAGTTTTACCACTTCATTTGAATCTGATATTGAAGAAGTTTCTAAGAAATCTTTAGCTGCTGGTTTCACTTTTAATTCTTATTTACCAACTATTAAAGATAAACATGTTGCAGTTTCTGATTTTACTTCATTGATTAAAGCAATTGATTCTGTTGGTGCTGGTGCTTTTACTGATTTCTCAGTCTCTATTGCTGGTTTACAATCAAATGTTGCCCAAGTTGTTGATGCTTGTGAAAATGCTGGTGCTTTAGTTTTATCTTGTAACAATATTGTTGACGATAAGGTTAGTACAATTACTAAACATTTTGCTTCATGGCCTGAATCAAAACCAATTGTTACTGATGCTAATGGTACCGATTTAGCTTCTGTTTTATTATTGGCTTCATTGTATAATAGAACAATTCATGTCTCTGGTATTTCAACTCATGAAGATTTAGATTTGATCAAGATGGCTCAAGATAAAGGATTGAAGGTGACTTGTGATGTTGCAGTTTTATCATTATTTGTTTCTAAGGATGAATTAGATATTGATGTTTTACCAACCAAAGAAGATCAGGAATATATTTGGAAGAATTTGGATTCAATTGATTGTTTTACTGTTGGCGATTTACCTTATTTAGTTGCTAAAGCTTCTGGTAACGAACAAGATATTGTTCCAGGTGTTGGTATTGCTGAAACTTTACCATTATTATTATCTGCTGTTGAAGCTAAGAAACTTGCAATTGAAGATATTATTGCTAAATTCCATGATAATCCAGTTAGGATTTTCAATATTCCAAAACAAGATGCCCAAGTTGAAATTGATTTAGATAGATTTGCCGCCATTACTGAATCACCATCATTTGCTGGTATTGAAGCTTTGAAATTAAGAGGTGCTATTGAAAGAGTTAGTTTCCATGGTGAAACTGTTGTATTGGATGGTCAAGTTTTGGTACAAGATGCATTGGGTAGAAACGAAGTTATTCCAAGAAATAGATTCCCATCAACTGCAACTCCAATTCCACAATCTCCATCAATTGCTCCAGTTGTTGCTACTGGTCATAAAGGTAGAGTTTCATTTACTACTGCTGATATTCGTCGTCCATCAATGATTAGAGATGTTAGTATCACTCCACAACCAACCCCAGCTGAATTTGAAAGATTAGGTGCCGAATTAGTTTCTCAACCAATTGGTGTGGGTATGGGAGAAATTGCTGCTTTAAGTGATTATATTAGAAAGAATAATTCATTCTTACGTAATTCAATCTTATCAGTTAAAGATATTACTAGAAGTGATTTACATGCTTTATTTACCGTTGCTCAAGAAATGAGATTAGCTGTTGAAAGAAGAGGTGGTTTAGATATTTTGAAAGGAAGAGTATTGGCTACTATGTTTTATGAACCATCTACTAGAACTTCAACTTCTTTTGATGCTGCTATGCAAAGATTAGGTGGTAGGGTTGTTGCTGTTGATTCTGATTCTTCTTCAGTTAAAAAGGGTGAAACTTTACAAGATACAATTAGAACTTTAGCTTGTTATGCTGATGCTATTGTTTTAAGACATCCATCTGGTGAATCTGCTGATGTTGCTTCCAAGTATTCTCCAGTTCCAATTATTAATGCTGGTAACGGATCCAAAGAACATCCAACTCAAGCCTTATTAGATTTATTCACCATTAGGGAAGAATTAGGTACTGTTAATGGAATTACTGTTACTTTTATGGGTGATTTGAAATATGGTAGACCAGTTCATTCATTATGTCAATTATTAAGACATTATCATGTTAAAGTTCAATTAGTTGCTCCAAAAGAATTAGCCATCCCACAAGAAATTAGATCTTTCTTGATTAAGAATAATATGTTGGTCGCTGAATCTGAACAATTAACCAAAGAAATCATTTCCAAATCCGATGTTTTATATTGTACAAGAGTTCAAGAAGAAAGATTTGAAGATAAGGAACAATATTTAAGATTGAAGGATACTTATATTGTTGATAATAAGATTTTGAATGATGCAAAGCAACATATGTGTTTAATGCATCCATTACCAAGAACTAATGAGATTAGAGAAGAAGTTGATTTTGATCAAAGAGCAGCTTATTTCAGACAAATGAGACATGGATTGTTTATTAGAATGGCATTGTTGGCAATGGTTATTGGTGTTGATTTCTAAGACTTACCACTTGAGCAACGATTTTGGGGAATTGTTTGACATTCATCACATATATTCATAGATTGGTTTTTATATTTTGTTATTCCACAAAAAAAAGAAGACGATGGCGGTTCCTATTGGTTGATTAATTCAATTTGGCTGAATTTGATTATTCCATTTCATTAATTTTGTATTTCGGGGGAAATTACACGGATGAAGAAGAAGAATTAGTTGGTTATTATTGGAGATTGTTGATTGATAGGAATCATGATTTAGTATAATTTATAAAAAAAGACATAACTTGTATATTCTTTATAGTTTTAATTTGATTTAATTTGTATATTATAAACTTTCACTTGGATCTCTCAATTAATGAATTGGATGAATATCACGGTGGAAAAATAAACCACCTGATTTATGGTTTCTACCACCATTTTCACCATTACCAACATGGTTTCCAAATCCACCAAATGTATATCCCCCACTTTTCTACAATATTCTTCAACAAATTCTTAAATTCATTCAATTATAGACAATAATTTAAAAAATTACACAAAATCTACTTATATTTTATTAATGATCAACATCCGCATCACGAATAAACAAATTAGCTTCGTCATGATCATCATCTCGTTGTTTCAGCTTTCCTCCCGCACCGTGATTTTCTTCATTTGCTTGAATCAAAGCCCTAGCTATGTCAATCGCATCCCCACCACTGCCATTTCCTCGATTCCTACTTGCATAATTTCCAACTCTTGGATCAACTGGAATATCCTCATTCCTCTTCCCGTTATGATTGGATTCACCCTCAGTATAGTCATGATATGAATCATAATCATCATCTTCATATCTCACTCCCACGGCAGCTGCGGCCACTTCAGCATAAGTCTGTTGTTGGTGTTGTCTGTGTTCTCGTTCTTTTTGTAATCGTTGTTGATGTTGTTGGTTCCTTTGTGCTTCTTCGACAACGGCGATCAAATTATCATCTAGTCCTGCCAATTCGGCATGGGATAATAAGTCATCATGATGTGATTGATTATGATGGTGGTGGTTAAGCATTGCTTCTACTACTTCATCTGATTTTAGGAGTCTTGAATGTTGTGATTGTTGCTGTTGGTTGTGATATTGTGGTTTTGTGATTCTATGTCTCGTTGGATTAAGTATACCACTACTGCCGGTTACCATCTTTTTGGGTATGGAACTTTGGGAAATTGAAGTAGGTGATGAACTTGAGATGATGGAGGTGGTTGATGTTGAAGGACGTTTTTGATTAATGGTAATACTATTTGCTCCTCCAACCATAGCAGCTTCACTTGGATAAGTATATTCCCTTGAAGGATCACGACATTCCAAACAATTCTTGATTGCATTGGCAACTGTATCTTTAATCCTTATCCAATGATATCTTTCCGCCACTAAACTAGTTGTTTTATTTATTCCACAATGATTATTACCTAAATGCATTTCAGAACATATAGTCAATTGTCTATCTGGATCACTAATAACTTCTTTTCCTTTTAACATTAATTTCCCATTGTCGATATTATAATGACTTGCCAGTGATCTAAGTCGGGATTTTTCAGTTCGATCAGCCAAAGGTGGATAACGTCCTGTTTCTAAATAATATTTGATTTTATCGAATCGATATCCGCCAACTTCTGCTCCTAATCCTCCTAAACCACTCCCACCTTCTGTAGAGGTAGGTATTAGATCCCTTCCATATATGACTGCATCCACCGGTTGATCATGTCCTTTTAATACTCCAGCAGCTTTAATCCGACCAATTCGTTTAAAATTCAATGATTCCCATAATCGACGGGCAGCTACATTGGTTTCAAAGACTAAATTGAACATAGTATAACTATATCCCAACCTTGGAGCCCATTGCAAGAAACAATCAGTCAAAGTTCTTCCAATCCCTTTCCCTCTAATCCCAGCATTCACCAAGAATTGCGCCGTACAAATATGTGAACATCTACCAGGGTAATTTGGTTTTATGAAAAAAGAACCCAAACATTCTTTTTCCCATTCACGTACAGTTCCACCTTCAACGAGAGTAGGTGAATCACCTAAGACCATCACGGCAGCGAATGATCCAAACCAATATGAGGTGAAATGGGGGAGGTCTAATGTATCGAAGAAAGTTAACGTGTCGCCTCGTTCGATTTCCATATTGAATTCATCACAGAGGAATGCGAGGAGTCCTGGTGGGAGGTCGTGGGGCAGGGGGATAGGGTAGATTGTTGCGGTTGTTTCTCCGTCTTTTAAGAGGACGGTGTATCTGTCTAGGATTGAGATGGGTGGTGGGGCAGGTGGTAAGTATCCGATGGATGTGGTGGTGGTATTGGTGGTGGTTCTCGGTGCTTGGGAATTGGTTGTTGCGGTTGTTGGTGTGGCTATTTCATCAAACTCAGGCATAGTGGTTGGTTAGTGGTTGGTTAAGTGGTTGTTGGTTGATATCTGATAGAGTTAATTGTATACTGCTCTAAGTATTTTAAGGAATGATTGTAATGTCTGTCTGTCTGTCTGTTTACAGTTTAAACAAAAGTTTTCAAAAACGCAAAAAAAAACAACAAAGTCATCGAACAAAAAAAATAAAAAATGTCGTACATTATAGCAAATGTCGCAATTCCCATTAACTATGTGAAGGTTACTTCTTAATAAATGTTGATTGTTAGAAGATTAAGAGATAGGAGGACTTCAAGTTTTGAAATTCATTAATTTTCGTAGCGATGTTGTAATTGTATCTGGATAAATAAGGAAGAAGCAACTATACTAGGAGTGAAATAGTACTCTTCCAGTGGTATGTGGATTATTTGTAGAAGATACTACTAACACTAATGAATAGTTATTATTGTATTCATTAAAGGAGGGGAGAAAGGAACTTTGTTGCAAAATGCTTTTGATGTTTACATTTTTTACTTGTGCTGCCAAATTCTGTTATATTCATTCGTTAGTGTTGAAAAACCACAAGGTGTTATTTGTCTATGTTGTCTTTTCTCCTAATCAATCCATTAATCAATCATCTAGTGGATGATATAAACTAGAGTATATAATCAGTAGAATAGAAAAGATTAGATTAGATTAGAATACACCAACAGAGAGATACTTAGAAAATGTGGAATACAATTTTGGCTTACACACAAGCTGTTTATCAATGGTTGATGAAGATCCTTTGGAATTATTAGATGATGAAAATAACTACATTATATCAAATCAATAATCGATATATTGTTATATGGGATCAGCTAATACCAGACCGGATTTTGTCATATATGTTGTAAACCAATTGGATACGAAGGCTACTAAGTCCAAACATTTCAAAGTTTCTTGACTATATGATCCATTGGGTTGGTTATGGCAAGGAAACGTTAGATATCAAAGGTGGAACCAAACCTCATCAGCATTCTGATACCTGTCCCACTATAGGACACTCTTCAACCTTTTTGGATCATTTTCAATCCAACTGATGAAGTGTGTTTTGGTGGGATATATATCACAATGATGATGATTTTTTGGTTTTGCTCCAAATGATTGCTGTTATAAATAGTTCTTCCCGAAACTGATCTTCTACCCAGTTTTGGATGATTAAACTATCGAGGATTGGATGAGTTCAACTGCAAATTTGGTAGGATATGTTTACAAAGGCATTTTTACCAAGAATTGCAATTCGATTCATTATTCCAATGTCCACCCGTAAGATTTAAGAGAACATGAACTAATATGATTAATTTGATTGAATCTTACTACGATCAGTTATACATAAAAAGTCATCATAGAATTAAGTAATTGGCCATTACTAACATTCCATATAAATATATATATATATATTAAAGCTATCTTGTGTATACATTTATATTTACAATGATCCGTTACACCATAGCCTATGACTACAACTCTTACAATACTTATACTAATACACGACATCTAGCAATACGTGTGGTTTGAATTACTGCAAATCTTTGCCAAACATATATATCCCCACCATCTTCCCATGAACACCCTTCAAAACAGCACCATTCTTAACATATCCAATTCTCTCAAACCCCAAACCATCCCACAACCTCATACTACCAACATTAGTCTCCATCACATTATTAAACACCGAATAGACATACCCTAAAACCGGTGCAATGATCAAATACCACTTCCCCAATTCTTTCCCCAATCCCAACCCCCTTTTTTTGTGATTGACTATAAACGCCCCATTACACACGTGTGAACAACGGCCGATGTAGTTGGGGTGAATATAAAAGGTGCCTAAGAATATCTCGGTCCATTGGTCGACTGAGAACTTGAGGTCGTGTAAGGGAGTTGTGTGATGGCCTTCGATGAGGATGGCGGCGAAGTGGGTGAACCAGTAGTCGACAAATTCATCGCGAAGGAATGGTTTATGATGGGGATATTTATCGCCTTCTTCTACGACGTGGTTGAATTGGTTTAGCAATACCGTGATTAACTTTTCGGGAACTTTGTCGAGGTGGGGGGCTTGGATGGTGAATAAAGTGACTTGGCGAGTGTTGTTGTCGTTGCCTAAAGTGAAGGTTATTGGTCCATTTTGGTATTCTGGAGCGGTTTTGAAACTACCATTGGCGAATGGGAGGTGTTTGACTTTGTTATAGATTTCTTCGGATGTCATAATACCTTTTTAGATGGTCTGTATGGGTATTAGCCATTGAATACTTGTTGTTGTAACTTATATGGAATCGTCATGTCTATTTATACCTGAATCATTAGTCATACATGTGCAATGTAGAAGTAGGAGATGTTCATGATAATGAATGGAAACTTTTCAGCTATTGTAGCTACGGGTACATGATCCCGTTGAGAAAGTAACTTGTTTGCCCCACCATATATTTTTTTTCGGTATTAACAGAAAATCACGGGACTGTATATAAACTTCCACCGAAATGATTTAATTAGGGTATTACCCGGCGACTACTTTTTCCCAAAAACAAAAAAATCCATCAATTAAATGAATTCCACATTTCACTTAGTAGTAACTTCCACCAACTACTATTATACCTACGTAGAGAAAGATTAGTCACTATGGAAGAACCCAAACGAAATGGAATAGTCTCAGAAAGTATGTCCCCCATCACCGAACAGCCAATACCAAGCAACCATCTCAAACACAAGGTACTAACACTGCATTCTAGCACTTTCAAAACGAGACAAGAAACGACATCAAATCCTCACCCGTCTCACCAAACTCGACAACACCTTCCAAACCGACCGAGACATCTACTACCGCACCCTGCTTCATTCCCTCCAATCAACCTTATCACAACTACAATCAGGAGTACATGATTCCTACACACGACAAAAACTTGAGTTAGAAGAAGGACGAGATTATGAATTGACAAAATTGAGATTATGGGAAGAATATCAGGTGAAATCGGTTGAGAAAGAATATGGACAGGATGTGAACAAATGTAAAGAATCTCATGATAAGATGATTAAATTAATTAAAGAGAAGTTGTATGATAAATTGACTAAACAGATTAAACAATTGAAAGAAGATAAGATTTTGTTGAATTTAGTGAATGGGAATTCTTGGAATGTGACCAATGAAGTTACCCAAGGTGGGTCATTGGATGTGGCAGCTGCTGCGGCTGCGGCTGGTGTCGGGGGATTTAGTGTGAATGACCGAAGATCATTACGAAAACGAGAATTTGCGGCTAGGTTCACCACAGGAGAAGCCGACGATTTATCAGATGGAATAGGGGGCGCGGGATCATCTACTGGAATTATAAATAACGGTAATAATAATGGATATATATCTGCCCTGGGGAAACGAAGGAGAGTGTACGCAACAAGATATTCATCCAATGATGAAATGTCTTCAAGTGTGGTAAGTACATCCAATACCACTGCCGCCGCCGGTGGTGGTGGAGCGGTACCTTATTCTAAAACCACTGGTGGAGGGGGGATGAGTAGTGGATATGAATCAAATTTGAGTGATAAAGATTATGATGCCTTGAATTCACTCATAATGGAAAATGATGATGGTGGGGTATCGTTAATTCTATTAGATAGGAGTATAAATGGCGGAAATAGTAATACTGGTAAACCACAGACTAGAGGTGGTGGTGGGAGTGGTGGGAATAAACAATTTGTGGGGCCTCAAGGGTTAAAAACTGAAGAATTGAATGAAGATTTGATGTTATTAAGGAATGCTATTGTTAAGAAGGAGAAGTAAAGTTTGTTTGTATTTTATATATATAAAGAATGTTAATGTATCATATGTTATAGGTTGGTTAAGGGTACTTCCGTTCCATATTTCTCTCTCTGTGTAGTTAATATGTATAGTTGTTAACTGGCTTAACAGTGTAAGGGCAGGGTAACTTTGTTTATTGATAAAGAAGATGTCGCAATATGAAATATTACACAATATGTCGTTATCAATAATGTCTCTTATTATTGGTGAAATATTCTTAAGTTATACAGTGAACTTTATTTGATTTGTATGATATACTTAACAATAAGAGAAGAATGAACTTAACCCCCCCCGTGGGTACTTAACTAACAATCATACACATACTTAAGAATTAATAGAAGTAAAGGGAAAAGTACACACACCTCCTCCTTCTTTCTTAACTATTTGATAGGAAGTAAAGTACTACTAGTAGCGTGTACTGTTGATCAATCAATCACAGACACGCCCTCATCGTCATCATCCCCCCACACATTACTATGAATGAAGAAGACGAAGACGATAATTACTATAGCAACACCAACGTACCAAAATCTTCTTTATACTCAATATCATCACCTGACTCAGATTCAACAGCAATAACCAACGACTATGTTCCACATTTACCATATGCCCCACCACCACCCTCATCAATCTTTAATCGAATCATACGATTTTTCAAAAGATCAACTACACGACCAATATATAGGATATCCTTCATCACATTACTCATAACCATCACCATCCTATCCCTACACGACTTCCCAATCTTCGCCTCGAACTACAACCCCGACGACCCCTTCTGGACAAAATTCACCCAAGCAGACCTCCCGATACATAAGAATCCATCTAAACTCATATCCCACCAATCAATATCCAGTTCCAAAGATTCACCATTCCAATACGGATGCACAATCCCGGAAACCACCCAACCACATGCCAATGCTGCCCTTGTCGTGCTTGTACGAAACTCAGAACTTGAAGGTGTCATCACGCTGATGCAATCTCTAGAGCGCCATTTCAACCAATGGTTCAATTATCCATGGGTATTCCTAAACGATGAAGAATTTACCACCGAGTTCAAGACTACGGTGGAGAAATATACGAGTTCAGAAGTTGAATTTGGACTTATCAAATCGAAAGATTGGAATTTTGACGGTGATGAGGTTGAGATAGATGAATATATTGAAAATCAAGGTGATCGAAGAATCCTCTATGGAAATTCAGCCTCCTATCATAAAATGTGTAGATTTTATCTGGGTCATTTCTTTCATCATCCATTGGTCGCAAAGAGAGATTGGTATTGGAGGGTAGAACCAAATGTTGAATTCTTTTGTGATATAACTTATGACCCCTTTATTGAGATGGAAAAACGAAATAAGAAATATGGATTTAATATCCTAATTAAAGAATTATATTATACTGTCCCAGGTCTCTTTCGAGCCACTCGAGCTTTCATTAATCGTGAACAAACAAATGTTAAATCGGCATGGGATCTATTCATCATAAACTCCAAACATACAATTGGTACACATGCCAACGAATACGACAACCTCCATTCCCGAGCCGAAATCATCGACGAAATAGAATCACGAGTCACAATCTCAAATTTCTTAGATACGCCAAACAAAACCGACGATGATCTAGACGATCTCGACCCCGACCTAATCTCCAAACTCTTTTCCGAATCCATCCAACTCCCACAACTTTATGAAGACAGGATCAATCGGGAAGAATACAATCTCTGTCATTTCTGGTCAAATTTCGAAATTGCCCGAGTTGACCTCTTCACTTCCCCACAATATCAATCCTATTTCAGCTACCTAGAGTCCAGCGGTGGGTTTTGGAAAGAACGATGGGGAGACGCACCCATACATTCCCTAGCTGTAGGTATGATGTTGAACCTAGATGAAATTCATTATTTCAGGGATATAGGATATCAACACTCCATCCTTGCGCATTGTCCCCGAAATGCCCCCGATGGACAATTGGAATATACACCGAGTGAGAGATATGTTGGAGGTGATGACGAAAAGGATGGGTATTGGATGTGGCCTGATCGGCCAGAGGAGAATGGGGTGGGGTGTAGGTGTAGGTGTCCGCCCAGGGTGGTTGATGCGGAGGATAATCTGGAGGCGTGTATTGCGAAGTGGAAGAAATTGACTGGGGATGGGTATGGAGGTGGGATGAGGCCCGTGGACGTTGATTTTTGGGAGAGAAAAATTGCGAAGAGGATTGAGAAGGAGAAGATGAAGGAGTAGTTTTAGATATTGAGATAGAAATAGACTGTATACTTTTTGTTTTGGACGTTTTCGTATAGTAATTATAGTAACTGATTGTTTATGCTTATAGTTTCTGTATTTTGGTAGTTTACTCTTTGAGTTCTATGTTTTCTTGTGGAAACTCTTTTTGTTTTGCTCCCCCGATTCAATCTTACAGTGCTCTTCAATCATCTAAGAGGTAATATATGTGGGTATCTACAAGAAAGATTATAAAAGTTCAACACTAATAAAGTGATTTTATTGCTAATATACACAATTTATAATAAAAATACAAACAAAGAAACTAAAACATAACAAGTTATTACTTTCGGTTTTCTTAACCACCAAAACCATATAAGGTTCTACCTTGTCTCTTTAAAGCATAAACAACATCTAAAGAAGTAACAGTCTTTCTCTTGGCGTGTTCGGTATAAGTAACAGCATCTCTGATGACGGATTCTAAGAATTGTTTTAAGACAACTCTGACTTCTTCATAGATTAAAGCAGAAATACGCTTAACACCACCTCTTCTGGCTAATCTTCTAATAGCTGGCTTTGTAATACCTTGAATGTTATCTCTCAAGATCTTTCTGTGTCTCTTGGCACCACCTTTACCTAAACCTTTTCCTCCTTTTCCTCTACCGGACATTATTGATTATTTATGTGTTTGTTAATATATGTAAGAAAGTTATAAAACTTATCTGATGATATAAAAGAAAGAGAAGAGTGATTTTGAAAAGTGGAGGGAAATTGGTTTATATTTATAAAGGGAAGATTAGTAGTGTTGCAGTCACGTCTAACTAAGAAATTGTTAATACTTTGTGTGTTTCACCAAAACATCAAAATTTCATAACAAAAACATTG
Organism: Hemisphaericaspora xylofermentans; assembly: GCA_002105455.1. Taxonomy (NCBI): domain Eukaryota; kingdom Fungi; phylum Ascomycota; class Pichiomycetes; order Serinales; family Debaryomycetaceae; genus Hemisphaericaspora; species Hemisphaericaspora xylofermentans. The sequence goes on along the minus strand of NDXA01000065.1, from coordinate 46,495 downwards.
AGACCTACCGCGATGGAGGGGTGTGCTTTGCAAAAGCGTCGCCAAATTTTACAAATGGAAAGAAAAGAATAAGAGGATGACGAGGGTGGTTACCCGTTTTTGTGAGATCAAAATGTCATCATAACTAACAGATCAATGGAAGCGCGGCACGCGACTTTCTTATTGTTGTTGTTGCAAACGGCTTTAAGTTAACTAGTTAGAGTGATGCAAATTACGCACTTTAATGAGTAAATAATAGCACTACAAAAATGCGACTTTTGTTATATCACTACACGATACAAAAAACTTGAAAGGAAACGAAATTTTGAAAAGCGATGTTTTTTTCTGTTCCTGACTCAAAAATGAAAATGAAAAGCAACGACGTAATTCTCATACCAAGTTAACTATGAAGAATGATGATATTTACGCCGGGTCTTTAATGAAAAGCTACAATTTTTTCGTTTCTAAATGTAGACGACGCTTTTTGCATTGCTTTGTTCCAAATTTTGTTCTTTCGTGATTTTGTGGAGATTCACGCTTTTTTCCATCACTCCTCCCCACGCGATGTTGTTTATGTTTTAGAAATTTGCACCCAGCACAGTAACCAAATAGTACCACCACATCCATTGGAACTAAAACAATCACGTATCTCCAAATTAAAATCTTCCTATATATATCCAACCATATTTCCTCATCAATATCCATTTTTCATTTCTATTTTTTTATATCATCAACCCATATAATCAACAATGGCTAGAACTAAACAAACAGCAAGAAAATCCACTGGTGGTAAAGCCCCAAGAAAACAATTAGCTTCCAAAGCTGCCAGAAAATCCGCTCCATCAACCGGTGGTGTCAAGAAGCCACACAGATATAAGCCAGGTACCGTTGCTTTAAGAGAAATTAGAAGATTCCAAAAGTCTACTGAATTATTAATCAGAAAATTACCTTTCCAAAGATTGGTTAGAGAAATTGCTCAAGATTTCAAGACTGATTTAAGATTCCAATCTTCTGCTATTGGTGCTTTACAAGAATCTGTTGAAGCTTACTTAGTTTCCTTATTCGAAGACACTAACTTATGTGCTATCCACGCTAAGAGAGTTACTATCCAAAAGAAGGATATTCAATTAGCTAGAAGATTAAGAGGTGAAAGATCTTAGATATCTTTTTCCATAGTCAGTGTCTTTAATTTTTACTTCTTCCCTTATTTGTATATTAGTATTAGTATCTTATTAAAAAAGAATCAATAAACGTGTATTTTTATTTGCTTTGAACGAATTGCCTTTACCTGTTTTGCTTGCCTTGCCTGGCATAGACCCTCTCATCAAATTGTTAAGCATGTCAATGAAGAAGTAACCCAACTTGGTTAGAGTCTTACATACAATATATCTAATCTTAAAATTCTATAACCTTTTGCGTATATTAAATATCTACCTACTCCTACTCTAACACAACAACCAAGGCCAATCATCAATCCCTCTAAACCCCCTTCTTTCTCCCTCCTCACCATCTTCACCGCCAACAACAACCTCACCATAACACAAACAATAATGCTCCAATAAGAGTCGAATCTCCTCTATCTCATCTATGAACTCCAACCTCCCAATCCTCCGCATCTCCTCCTCATCCACCCACTTCTTCTTATCATCATCAGCAGTAATTTTCTTGCTATATCCTCCAACTTCACTCATATCAGTAACTTTCACATTCCGTAACCCACATTTCTCGAGGAAGGCCTGGCGAGTCAGGGGAGTAGGGTAGGTTGCGAAGGTTTCTAGATCCAATCCTCGATCTAATAGATTTTGTTTCATTGTTGTACCGAAGATGTCATTGTTTGACATTGGTTCGTAGATCAAAAATCCAAGTTGTCTATTACCAATCTCCTCATCCTTCTCCTCGCCCTTGTTGGTCTTCGTTTCGTTCTCATTATTAGGGTTTGTGAAGGTAGTTGTGAAATATTTTATAACCGATTCATAATCGTTTGGGGATAGATAACATAAACAACATTCACTAATCACCAATGTCGGCAAACTTTTATCCAACCCCGGAATCACTTCCCCCTCTTTTAAACTCCGTAAATCTAGACCATGAAGATGATACGAATCCGTATGTATCTCCCCATCAAAAGCCTCAAATTCTTCCCGGGTCCGAATATCTGGTTGTTGTGGTTGGACACCAATGATGCTGGATAGGCCAGCGTCGGAAAGAATTGCTAATTTCTTCAATTTACTCGATTCCAAAAAGTCAATTTCATGCACCAAGACGAGGTCTTTATGTTTTTCCAAAATGTTGAACATTCTCGTATCACTTCCGCTACCCAATGAAACCACCTGACACCTCCTCCGCCTCCTCTCACCACTCCCATGCTCGTTGCCGACCGTGAATTCATCAATGAAAGACTTTAGTACCACATCAATCACAATCGTACGCAAATACGTCCCCCGATTAATCAACGGCAATTTCCTCCCCCCTTGGCCATTCCCGAACATTTGTCGTAATGTTCGAGAGGCGGAGAGGTTGGTATATCCCCTACAGAAGGGGAGATGGTTCATGTATGAATTGATTAATTTTTCGATATGGGGGTCTTGAGGGGTGAGATAGTTGGCTTGGTTTATTGCGTGACGGGAGCTGAGGGCGTCCAAGTCGGTTGCTCTTATTAGCTTGTCTTTTTTTTCTTTTGGTGATAGCATTGGGGATTAATTTGTTGATTGGTGGTGGTTGATGGTGGAGTGGTTGGTGAGGAGGTGGGGGAGGAAATTTTTCACATAGTCGAATTGGTTTTGATCTGAAAATTTAGTTTCAATCTTTCTCTCTACAGGTGCACAAGTAACAAAGTAAGTGATTATACAAAGAGGTTAAAGTAATAATGCATTATAAAGTTATATTATATTTACACATAAACTTAACAAAACTAAAAACTAAACAAAACTACAAGAAAACAGAAAGACACACAAAGAACTGAAAGAAAACGATTAAATAAACTACCACATTTACACTCCCCTGGAAGATGCAACAATCCTATTCTGAGCATTCTTTCTCTCCTGTTTCCCCTTCTTCATAACACTCTTCAACGCCACACTATCCAATGGATCCAATAATTCAAACAGACATAACAATTCTTCCAGCACGCTCATAACCGCACCCCAATTATCAAATTCCCCACAATAATTAGGAGCACTAAAAACAGTCACCAATGTTCGATCATTAAAGAATTCATATCCATCTTCAACGACCATATGTGCTCGACATACGAGATCAAATCCGAATTTTGTTAGGAATTTATTGATCGCTACTTTGCTAAAGACATATGAGACACCTCTTTCATTATCTTCCCATTCATTTATTGTGTCTGCTGGATCTGACCATAATAAATCATTTAATAATCCGAAATCAGGTACATCTGTTGGTCTGGCAATGTTTCTAATTTCATCCATTGAATTTAGGACGGGGGATAAACCACCATGAACACAAAAGATTTTTCCCGCAACTATTGCTGCTATAGGTAACGTATTAAAAGTATCAATGAATAATTTCCAAGTTTTGATATTACATCTTCGTTTACATTCATCATAAAATCCATAAACTCGAGTAACATTTGCACATTCATGATTTCCTCTTAATAAAAAGAAATTTTCGGGATATTTGATTTTATAACATAATAATAATAAAATAGTTTCTAATGATTGTTTACCTCTATCAACATAATCACCAAGAAATAAATAATTAGTTTGTGGGGGGAATCCACATTTAGTGAAAATACGAATCAAATCACCATATTGACCATGAACATCACCAACAACTTTAACAGGGGGTGATAATTCTAATAATGAAGGTTGTGATAAAAAGATTTCTCGTGCTGCTGCACAAATTAATTGAATTTCAGTATTTTTAAGACATACATTTTTAGTTCTTTTCCCACTATATCCAGCATCTAATAATCGTTGTATAAGATCTTCAATGTCTATAGTATATGAATTATTTGAAATTGAAGTATTGGTTGTGCTTTTATTAAGTAAATTTCTTGATGTTGAGGATGTTTTTGATAATTCAGTTGTAAAATCTCCAAACAGGGATGTTCTACTATGAATACTTTTTTGGTCATATTCTAATGTTGGTGTTGATACTGTTGTCGTATTAGGAGTATTGGTGGCGGATATTGCTGGGGATGATGTAAGTGATGATGATAGTTGACCACCTTGGACAATACCGCCACCTGATGATGGGGATATTGACGGTATTGAATGATTAGTGGAAGTTCGAGAAATATTATTACTATTGTTATTATTGTTGTTATTATTATTATTATTGACAGATGATGATAGTGGAGATTCAACACTTATTGAAGTAGATATTGTATCATTAGTATTTCTTCTTATTAATATTGGTTCTTTAGGTGGGATTTGAATCATTGATGGAGGTAAATTGCTATTGAGATTATGGAATGAAGTTTGTAGATTTGAATAACTGTTATTATGTGATATATTGTTATTAGTTATCGTTGTTGGTGTACCAGTACCATTACCATTGGGTAGATCATTAGTATTATTATTATTACTATTGGCTATTATAGAGTCATTATTGGTTATATTATTATTATTATAATCATCATTAGTAGCAGTATGAACAGATGCCAGTGAGTTTTTTCTTGATAATACTTTTGGTGTCGGTGTTTGTTGATCAGTGGTATTACTATTGGTTACATCAAAAGAAGATCGTGATAGTTTCAGTCTTATGGAACGAGAAGATTTGGCAGAATTGGAAGTATCTGTCCTTGTTAATGGTGGTGGAGTTCTAACATTTGCTTGTTTTGATGATGATGAACCCATTTAATTCTGGTTGTTGTACTATGCAGTTTTAGTAGTTTATTATTAAATAGTGTGTGTATATATGTGTATATATAAATAGTGTTAATAAAAGTGAGTGAGTAGGTGGGTGGGTGAGTGAACGAATGATGGATGGATGGATGGTGATGATGGATAGTGATGATGATTCCTTATTGGGTGGATTTATTGGTTAATTTTGGTTAAATAAAATTGCTTGTGAGTAAAAATGAATTTTGTAATTTTTTTTTTTTCTTAATTTTAATTTATTTAACTTAAAACCCAAATCATGAACAGTTTATTCACAGTTAATAATTAACAAAAGAAGAAAAAGAAAAAGAAAGAAAAAAGTTGATTTTATTTGATAAGAATGAATGAATGAATTGAAAGTTTATCAATAATAAGAAGATCATCATCATCATCTATCATTCATATGTTCAATTCAATGGAAGGAGGCTTCCAGAGCAAATGATGCGCACTTTGTTCCATTTTTCTATTTATAGCAGCAGTAGGTTAATCTTTTAAATGGGGGGGGAGCATAAGGCGGTTGATTAACAACTCAAATTCTAACTATTATGACATCAACCTTAATCAGAAGGTGGTGGTATATCTACTCTTACTAATACGTAAAGATACAGATTAACGTGTTAATTTAGTTTTTCATAAGTTTTTTTGCAGCAAATTTCTTTACATCACAACCATATTATATTCTTTCTATCACTGTTTGTAACCATATCCTGATAAAGGGGATGAATTCTGTTCCGAAGATTTCATATTTTCTAAAATTTGCAACAAATTGTTTCTATACTAACCAATTCTCTTAATTATAGAATCCAATTCTATCCTTATAAACACCCCTTGAATTGATTAATCTCTCATCTAGTAATCATACCCCAAGCGCTAAGAAATAAGCTGCCCTTCTTCTATTTAGTTGCGAACGAATTGATAAGCAAACAATCGTTTCTCGGTTATCACTTGCAAAAAAAAGAAGGCGCATGTTTCTTCTTCTTCCCCGCGACATCCTCTAGGCGGATTTCGTGGGAAGAATGTCTCAGAATAATTGACGACATTTCTTTGGGCGGTAAGACACAGATTACCAAAAACGGAAACTATTTCCCGCCTCCCCCGTCGAATTGATTTATCCATACACTATAGGGAACACGGTGTTTTCAGTTTGCAAGAAGATCATTTTTATCAAAACTTGGAGGAAGAACCCCCCCCAAAACCCATGATATCTACTCAAATTTATTTCTCTAACAATAGAAAATCTTTTTCAAAATGACAGAATTCTTCACCTCACGTCCCACACCCGAAAAGCTTGGACATGTGATGAATCAGAAACTCAAGCAAACCAACCATCCAACCCAAAGTAATCCCCTTTTAAATTTCCCAATTTTCCTGCTCTTGATTGTTCTCGATTTGTTGTAGATTTTGTAAGAACCCATACATAAATGATCATTTTCTACCAAAGTTTTCTGTTATCACCATGAAACTATACTGCAAAGGTACTACTGATCGTAGAAAAAGGGTTATAGGCATCTTGAATGTGTTAAGTTTAATGCTAAAGCTTTTGATGAGATTTTAAGAGAGAAATGAGTTATGTATACCTTTGTATTTCAAGAGAATTTACCTTCTGCTGTACTTGTAAATTCGACACTTTCCTACTCATTTTTCGATTCATAACATCGCAGAAAAATGAATTTACTTTGTCAGTTTTGCAGCCAAAAAACAAGCGAACTAGCTTGATGAATTAATATATAATTAAAGACATAAGCAATGTTGATAGTAGTACTAAAATGCCCTTCCCAATTAACTACCTATACGCAAAGTTTTCTTATGTGTAATGTCACAGCTGGTAGTAATAGTACACATTAGAGGTATGAACCAAAAACTATGGTACATACACTGAACTGGTAATATAAAGTTACCTTATTTAGTAGCATGACTTCCTAGTTCATATGATATCCTCATTTTCTTAGAGAGGAATTCATAAATAAGCGTATAGCACGTCATTCAAAGAGTTTTGAGGTTGTAAGAGACAATCAAACAATAGTTCGAGAATTCAAGGTAGAGTACCCTTAAAATTTAATCAAATTTGATCAATTCAGGGACTAAAAAATTAACTATGGTGGGGTCATGTGATTCAACGAAGGGAATTTTGCACTTCGGTTTGTGGTTGGTTGCAAAAAAAATGAAACCCACACTCTACAAGTCATGGCGCTTTTACTGTCCTATTTGCATTGAACTGCCAGAACAATTCCATCAAGATTATCATTCTCACGTTGTCCATAAAGAAGACCTGAAGATGAACCTGGATCCTATTAGTTTCAAATTTTGTTATACAGAGGTATTGATATTGTATGGTTTTCAATTCGTGATTGGTTTGTCATTTATGAATCCTGTTCCCCTTCTATTCGAACCTAAGCAAGAACCAGAAGAACTTTTCACAACTCTATTGGGCAGGATAGGGGGGAGTTAGTGAGAGGCAGATGGTAGGTTGGAATTCTTAGGTCCTTGCAACCTATATAAAGTTTTCCTGAAGATGAGCCTGTCATCGAGAGCTTCAAATTCACCAATGCATGGAAAACTAACCCTTATCCTTCCCCAAATTGAAGATGACATCAAAAATCCCCAAAGCGAATGAATCGTTGTGGATTCACACTGTGGTCAGAAGATGATTGAAGTTATTGGGGAATAGGATATTCAAATTTAGAAATTATTGGTTTTTGTTAATTATAATTGTTGATCCAAAATATTTAATTTATGACATCTTATGAAAGAAATGAAACAGGGCTGTACGTATACTTCCTAACATCAAGGTTTTTCTTGTTTTTGATGATTCTGGTGGATGAAATGATACGGGGATATAAACTTAATAGACTACATCGAAAATTAGAAAAACCAATCACTAATAGGAGAACTAAAGATGCTACACTACTAACTTTCTTTCTAGGTTCAACTCCATCCAAATCTTATCTACCATTGTTAATTCATAAAGTTTTATTCATGACAACGGCTCAAAGAATTGAAAATGGCTGTGCACGTATATTTCCTAATTGACTTCATGGTTTTCTTATTCATATGTTTTAAACTTGTCATCCCCATATTATGTCTATTAAGTTTATATCTCCGTCTCCTGGTGTCACCGAAATTATCCAAACAAGCAAAAACAATAGAATATAAGAAAAACCCATGATTCCGAACATAAACATGATACTACTAACTTCACTTTGAGCTTGATAATGACCCTGTTTCATTTACACCTTCAATTTGCATTTCATTTTCAACTCGATTTACATCGGGTTTACAAACTTAATCTTCATTAATCTTGTCATATTTAATTTCAACTTCAGGCTGATCTTGAGTCCATTTTGTTTTCATATTGCACTTCATTTTCAACTCGATTTACATCGGGTTTACAAACTTTATTTTCATTAATCTTGTCATGCTTAATTTCAACTTCACGTTGATCTTAATTTCATTTCCACGTCAAACATCATTTTGCATCTTCATCTACTACTACATTTTGCGCTTATTCAGTTTGTTCAGGTTCTTCAGGCTTAACTGGTTCACGTTTATTTGTATTTTCAGGTACTTCGGGTGATTCTGGTGCAAGTTTATTTTCATTTTTCATCTTCAGGTTCTTCAGGTTCAACTGGTTTGACACCATTTTTCATCTTTAGGTGCTTCAGGTTCTTCAGGTTTAACTGGGTTAAGTTTATTTTTCATATTCATCTACGGGTTCGTCTGGTTCTAGTTTATTTTCATCTTCAGGTTCTTCAGGTTTGAGTTCATCTTCGGGTTCTTCTGGTTTAACTGCTTTAAGATTATTTTCATCTTCATCTTCAGGTTGTTTAGGTTCTTCAGGTTATTCAGATGGGAAAGGGTCTTCAGGTTCTTGAGGTTCTTGAGGTTCAGGTTGTTGAGGTTAGTGAGGTTAGTGAGGTTATTGAGGTTATGGAGGTTATTGAGGTTGTTGAGGTGATTGAGGTTCCTGAGGTTAGTGAGGTTAGTGAGGTTATGGAGGTGATTGAGGTGATTGAGGTTAGTGAGGTTCTTGAGGTGATTGAGGTGATTGAGGTTATTGAGGTTAGTGAGGTTCTTGAGGTTCTTGAGGTTAGTGAGGTTATTGAGGTTATTGAGGTTAGTGAGGTTAGTGAGGTTAGTGAGGTTATTGAGGTTATTGAGGTTATTGAGGTTATTGAGGTTATTGAGGTGATTGAGGTGATTGAGGTTATTCAGGTTCTTCAAGTGCTTCTGGTTCAAAATCATCTTCAGGTTCTTCAGGTTCAACTGGTTCATCTTCAGGTTCTTTAGGTTCAACTGGTTCAAGTTCATCTTCGGGTTCATCTGGTTCAAGTTCATCTTCGGGTTCATCTGGTTCAAGTTCATGTTTAATTTGTCATTTCACCTTCATTTTCATCTAGGACTGCATCTTCTAGTTTAACTGGCTCAAGCTCATTTTTCATCTTCATCTTCATCTTCAGGTTCTTCAGGTTCAACTGGTTCAAGCTCATCTTCGGGTTCATCTTCAGCTTCATCTTCACTTATTACTGCATCTTCTGCTTTGTCTTGTTCATGTTCACGTTCATGTTCTGTTTCATCTTCAACTTTATGACTAGTTAATAATATTAGAACTTTTAATGTTTTCGTGCCAGCATATTTGAATTTCCAGTTTGTGGCTTGAACAACATTTCATTACAAGGGTTGAGTTCCTCAAAATTTGCTCAAAGGGGGTTTAGTGGGTATTGCCATATTCGGTTGAGTCCCACACTGTCAGGTCTGAACCAGCCTTTCGTGCGTAAATGCATTCCTCCTGCGTTTCCCTTCAAAATTAAACGCAAAACAAAAAAAAAAATAACATTGGTATAAATCATTTTAGCTACTTCTGTATGGTAAATAGATAGATTTATAGATTCATGGAGAGTTATAATGATTCTGAATAACACATCTGTCCTGCTGATATTCTCGAAAGACCGTAAATTTATTAGTACTGATGACAGGAAATCGTTGTTGACCGGTAAAGACTAGATTTCTTTCTCCACAACCAATTAGCTAGTAGTATTCGTACCACGAGATCCTGTGGCAGCTTCTTTCAGTTTTGGGTAAAGATGACTTCAGGGTTATTTCAATTGATTTCGTACATCATAGATCTTGTTTATTTATAATCTCTTGGGTTTATTTTGGCTGTCCTTCATTATATTCCACAAGTAGATAGATTCTCAGAGACCCCAAACGTGAATGAAGAAACTGATTGTTGTACGACTATCATATCTCAATATCAGTAGCAATAAGTCTGTATTTACATGGAAGGAGATAAATTATGATTCTCTTATCGAGGTCTATCTATGTTTGCTCATTTTCTGTAAAGCTACGGCGGAGAAGAGGTTGACCTCTGAGTTGAACTGGTATTATTTGGATGTTGAGCTAGCGCATCAGCATAAATGTTGATCACGTGTGATTTGTCAAGTGCTAATTTTCACGTGACGCCTATTTCGGTGACACAAAATTGAAAATTTCGTGGCCTAGTGGTCAAGATTGTTGAGGAGAAAATAATCCAATGGAAATTAATCAAGGCTGGTCATAAAAGAAGGTCGTAACAGATAACGAAGGTAGTGCCAGAGTAGGTAGTGCCAGAGTATTATACCAGAGCAGAGAAAACCATAAATGACAAATATAAGGAAGGTAGTGACAGAGCAATATGCCAGAGCAGAGAAAACCTTAAATGATAAAAATGTAATATATAAAGGGATAAATATCCAACTAAATTGAATAGAAATATTAAATAGAAAGCAACCAAAAATAAACAATTAAAAGTATATCTAATAAACTAAAATGTCTGAACAAGAACAATTTGCTATGTTAACTATGGTTAAGGAATATAGATCTCAACAAAGATCACAGAGTTGAATTTGTAATATTTGGGTAGCGCAGGACCCTTAGCTTGATCATGTCCTGAGTTCGAATTTGACCTAAGACATTTTTGAATTTAGCGTTCTTTGGTTTTAAAATAACAGCAACCTATAGGAAAGTGATGAAATACCTCAACCGGGTATTCTACACTTTCAATGTTCATAGAAACTGTATGCAAATTCTTGCGCCCTTGAATAAGTTATCTCGGTTTGTTCCAAAATTGAATTGAACTGATCACAAAATGGAACATTTGCAACAGTCTATTGATTGTCTGAAAGAGGTGAATTTGATTGACGTAATGTCAGATCATATGGAGATTTAGAGATTAGGCTGTTCATTTTATTAGAAAAGATTTGGTGGACTTCCTATAGTGATAATGATAAGTTATGTTAGTTACTATAATTCCTTAATCTTTTTAATCACAGAAAATGGCTGGGCGAATTTTCTATTTTATTTGTCTCTTCTGGGGAACACTGAAATTCAAACAATATCAATGACATTTCAAAGAAAAAGAATCGATTGAAATAACCCACCTCTCCCTCCAGCAGACAACAAAACTAGCAGGAATGTCAGGATTAGTTTCCAGATGGGCAGACGATGAATCATTAGTAAAGCAAGCGCTTCAGCAAGACGCAAGTGCAAATGCACATCATCACAAACATAGTGACCTTCACCAAGATGATGATTCAGATGATAAATGGAATAAACCAATCACTTCAAAGAAATCACATGATTTGGAGAGTAAATGGGCATCAGCAGATCCAGATCCAGTAGTCAAAACATTATCCCCAACGACAAATAGAAACAGAAGAAACAATGGGAGAGCCTTTGCTAAGGATCATTATTTGAGTCCACCTTCTTCACGAGGCGAAGAACACCACACATCGCCTACCAATTATCAAAATCGTAGTCGAGCCAAAGATGAAGTCGATGATCATTATAAAAGTCCAAATAAACAATATAATTCACGAGACCGGAGATATTCAAATGACAAAAGAAATACACGAAGCTTTGATAACAAAAAAATCAATAAACAAGATGGGTTCAATGAGGATGACGATGATGATGATGACAGAGGTCCAATGACTGATGCGGCAAAGGCATTCGCAGCAAGACTAGGAACACCAGATCGATCTCCTGAAACGAACAAGCAAGATGATGGTGGTGCTTGGGAGGACATAGATGATGAAAATGAGGAAGAAGAAGAAGAAGACCAACCTGGCAGACGATATCATTCTTCTTCTTCCTTTAAAAAGGTGAATCCGCTAGCTGCAAGATTGGATAATTTAAATATTCGAGAAAACAAACGCCATTCCAATCGATCCCAGAGACAAACTCGGCCAGAGTATCCTACTAAGAGGTATCAATCTCGTGGAAAAATAGACCAACATCCACATCGAGCATCAACATCACATGAAAAACAAGAACCACAAGAATCAGAAGAAGAAAGGGCAAGAAGGGAATTGAAAGAAGAAAAGGCCAAAGAAGAGATGCTTGCGATGCTTGATAAAATTGACACCAGCGAGCTTGATTGGGCTAGTTATGATGATTAGGAAGCGTTTTAATTTTTGGTGATTGTTGTTCAATGAACATTTCTCGGGTAGTATTTACATTTTGTATAAAGAGTAACAATTAACGATTACATTTATTAATTTATGGTCTCTCTACTTTTCTTCCCACTGTCTTGGGAAATGATGATTCTGCTTGATACTCACGCAGGTATCGATCATATTCTTCTAATGTAATTTCATTCCATTCCTTTTGGATAATTTTGACTACGTTGGCTCGCTCCACGCCTGCCGGTATAAATTCCTTATACCGCTTCCTCTTGATGAAATGGAATATATCCAATGGTGAAACATACCCCAAGTCCAACGGAGATGGGGTCACTCCCTCAGCCTCTATTTTCCGCCTTTTATCAAGAATATATTTAACCAAAGAGATGGATTTACATTCACCGACCCCATGATAAACAAGATTGTCGATCTTTTTACTCCAATCCTCCTTCTCTTGTCTGGTAAAGCTATTCCATTCTTTTTTGGCAATGCACACACCTTTTTTTATTGTCACACCTAATTCAACTGTTCTGTGCTTCCGGTAGTACTCATAAGCAGCCTTCAATGGCAAACTTTCTCTTTCGGCCAGTTTGAACAACTTTTCGTATTCTATTTTCTCAGGTATTGTCATTATTTTGTTTCGATAGAGACACCTTCCAGAGTCTAAAATATCTTGATATTCCGATCTATACTTGTTCTGTTCGTCGATGGATAATTGATTCCAATCACGAATAATATCATCACGAGCGGGCTTTTGGAAAGTTGATTTCCCTTCTTGATTTCTAAGGTATCGATAATAAAAGAATGCATTTCCTTGGTGAGCTTGAGCACTATCAGGTGAGGGGGTTACCAAAATTTTATCAGCCAAAACACTTACTGATGTTGGATTTATTTTCTTCCTAAATTTGGCATCCAAATACATGTTGCCATAATATTGCTTGGTTTCTTCGGATAATTTGGGTAACTGCCGAGTTGCCTCCGATCTGGCTTCCGTTGATTGGTAGCCAAGTGCGCGAAAATGTAAGCTATTCAACTTCACGAACATTGGATGAACTTGTTTTGTGGTCAGCTTTGCACCTTTTGGGATCAGTATTCGAGAGGAACAAGGGATGTCTATATAGGTATTGGCAAGAGATGAGCGTCGAGTTAATGGAACAATTCTTCCTTCAAGCATATCTCTTCCAGAAGATAGTAATTCTTTATATGATTTTAGATACTCTTCTTGCTCGACTTGTTTTAAGTTTTTCCATATGGGCTTTTCGAAAGTAATACTTGCGTGACATTCATTAAAATATTTCTCTGCGTGTTCTAAATTGACTTCATCAATAACACGGATATTCTTTGTATTGGCTTTAACCTTAACACCACTAAGAGCGGACTTGTACCTAGCTAATGATAATCTAAGATCAACATAATATCCATCACTCAGGAGATCTTTACCACTTTTCAATGCATTTTCATACAATAGTCTCATATGCTCGCGCATTAAATCTGTCATATCTGTCCATTGTTTTCGAATATAGTTTAGTTGTCTATGATTTCTTCGTTTTGAACTCTGGTGTAAGTAGTAGAAATAATTCCAAGCGTGCTTCAACGTAATTGGAGACCTGATATGCACCTTCTTATTCTCGTCAATGGTGATTCTTGGCAGATTGATAGGAATGTAGCGTTTCGGTAGCAACGGTACGAAGAACGAACTTTCCTTCTTGTGAGTAGTTGTGCTTGAAACTAATGGGAGTCTGAACGTTGGGATCTCGGTTGAGTCGAGGTCTGCAAAATGTTGGCTAAAGAATGATTCTGTTTGAGAACTCGTCGGTTGTTCTCCGACATTGGTTGATAGATGACACCGTATAGTTAGGCGACGTGCGTGTCTATATAACGTTATCATTTGACTTTAACATTAGGTTGTAATGAAATCGTTGTCTCATCAAAGCTGCACATCGCGGAGGTTTAATGTTTTTTTTTTTTATTACTATTGTTCTTTGTCGCAGAGATCTCGATGATGTTTTAGCAACCTTTATTTAATTGCAAATTTTCTAAACCTTTAGATATCATAGTATGTAATAACGAAAATCCCACTTTAGCTTGTTTCAATTACAGATTTAGTTTACAGCCCTAGAATTATAGGTTTTACTACTATATACTACTTTATACCTGGTGCACCAAACGTACTATTTAGCTATCATGGTAGCTTTTGTTGTTGTTGTTTTTAATATTCGACAAACGACCTTTTCTTTAGAACTACCAGTTAGAAGACCAGCTCTATTCTTGGATGACAGAGCCCAATTAAGTGTTTGACATTGACAGAATGTTGGTGAGGTATGTCACCTGTTGTTTCTGTCCTTGAGTTAATTTCGTCAGTCAATAACAAGACGTCATGAAATTCTATTATGCTGATCACAAACCGGAACATTTTCAAGCGTCCATCATTGAAAGTTGTGAATTAAATATAGCTATTCTGATGCTCTATTTGGTCTATTCGTACGAAATAGGTCTGCTAAAAAAGGAATGCGTAGGTACATGGGAGGACATACATCGCTGAAGGGTAAGTTTGACCATGGATATGGATTTATTTATTTCTATGTTCATAATGTCAGATCACATTGGGGTTTGGTGACTATGATGTTCATTATATTAGGACGGATATTTCGGTGACCACTTATAGGCTGCAAAGCATACGCTGCAAGACTAGGTACACCGAGCCGCTCTCCTCGAACGGACAATAAATGCATAGTGGAGCCGGGAGGACTCAGCCGTGGATCGATGACCCAATGCTTTCATTCTCTTCTGGCTCGACGAATGTTTCGCGTTAGGCACCAATAGTAGGGTTTCGCTTCACCTAGTTTGGTATTTCGTTTGAAATATCACTAAAAGAAGTTGTTACAGTGAAGTATCATATTAATTTAAACATAAAAAAAAATTGACTTACGTTTGGATTGGTTGAATCTGAAGAAGACTGCAACGAATGAGCCATACTAAAGAATGTATTGTATACCTCAGGAGACACGGGTCTACTGTTTTGCATCTTCTATTGTGAAAGGAGTATATTTACCTTCTGTCCCAGGCCTGGACAAGTTATTAGCAAAGAAGAGTAGGAAAAGGTGGGCTCTACTTTACAAATAACAAAACGACCATAATCAAGTTATAATTAGCTAACGATATTTTTATAAAAGGAAAGTAGTATAAATAGTGAATATATCATATAACACTCCATTCAACAAACACGACGAAAGCTTCTATATTTGTTATTTGTTTGTCAAGAACAAAATAGATCTATCCACCACGCTGAAACACTACCTCCCAATAAACAAAAAATCGATTAAAGCGACCACTAACGTTAGAATAAACAACCAACTGCTGGTGAACAAAATGAACCGATTAACGAATGCACTTTTTCTATTGCAAGAATTTTCATTTTTCGCATCAGAAATAAGTCTAAGTCTTATCACAAATAGACTAATCTTATCCTTGGCTCATCTGTCTCAAAATGTCCATTCTACTTGATTTCTAGTGTATTTACCATATTTCTCTCTGTTTGATCGTGATTGAAAACCATTAGAAGGCTAGCAAATGATTCTAACCACCTTGTTTGGTTTCCTAATATGCAAATCATCAATCATATTTCCATAAATTTTATGATTCTTCTCCTTCTTCAGAAATTGTTTCCATCAAATTGACAACACCACAAGACGTAACCTTTGTACCAATTGGTTGTGTATAAGCTGAACATCTAATATAGTTTTCAAGGTCCATGCGATTCATTATCTCACGACGTAAGGGGCTTCCCTGTGACTGTTTGTCGTTAACATCCTGGTGTAACAAGGATGCTTGTTCTGGACTAGTATCATTAAAGGAGGATGGGGAAAAATTCTCTTTTGTGGTCGATGAAAGGCAGGGAAATTGAAGTTGGTCTGGTGAAATCGTAGTTAAATTCTTAGTTCTTGATATTGGAACTGTTAGAATGTTACCTAGATCATGATCATTGGTAGTCGTTTGAACAGGAACTTCTCCATTCTTGTCCTTTACACGCCCAAATGGTTTAAGATTATTAAGAGAAATGGAAAGTTTAGATTTTGCGTAGGAATAACTTTCATTCAATCGTATCCATCTCTTGCGTCTCTCTTTAAGATGTTCATGTTCTGAGATAATGTTAGACTTTTGTTGTGTGTTGTCATGATAGACGCTTGAAGATTGATCGTGGTACTCATAAGCATTCGAAGATCCGTCTTGTACTTCTTCTTTGAGATCTTCGTATATGGTATACGAAGGTCCTTGGATCTCGGTATAAATACTTTTGAAAGCATGTTGGATTTTAGTAGATGGTGGATGTGATATTTTTCGAGGACTTAAATAGTCTGTGGATATGCTCTTGTTGTTGTCTTTGGCGCTTAAACTTGGTAAATCACTACAATGCAGTTTTGAAATGGAGTGTTCTTTGATATCACCACAACCAGTTCCACATGCCTTTCCCTTCACTATGCTATGAAGATGCATTCTTTTGGTTTGATTAATGGTAATAAATAATAAAGGAAAGAAGATGATCAAGCGAGTAGCCTCTAGAAACATTTGCAATTTGTGCCGCAAGATTCTTTCTACGAATTCGCAGCCTAATTTTTGGCACAACTATTGTAATGAGGCAGGAAGAAATGAGAATCAAACTACATAAAATTCCTGTTATAGCGCTTGTGTCCTGAAGAAAGGTGGACCGATTAAGAGTGTTGCAAGTTGGCAAGTTCATTCGATGAACATATTCCTAGAAAAGGTAACTGGAATGACAAAAAGTTACCGAAATGATACGGAAAGTAAATCAAAATTTTGTAGCGAATACATTGAAAAAACTTCATAATTAAAAATACATATGAAGGCAATCCAAGCTCCTGCTAAATACTATCAGGACTAAATCATATTAAGCCCATAGTTTTGAACCAACCTCTCGAATATAATCAAATGAGAAATAAAAGTGCTAATAATTAGAAGAAGCCCGCCTTCTTTAATACCATGGTTTCTAGCTTAGTTGAAAATATACAGTGAACTGAAAACGACACGCATCTTTGAATACAACGACCAGATGACTATGTGTGGCTCGAGTGCCGAAATTGTGTATTTGACAAGGAGCTTTCATTATAACGATGGAGTCTCTCCTCTTATTCTCAAACTCTCTATTGTCATGGGCAATGATAATTCTACTTTATAGGCACGCAGATATCGGTCATATTCTTGTAATGTAATTTCATTCCATTCCTTACGAAAAATCTTGACTACCTCTGATTTTAGGAAACCTGCAGTCATCAATTCCTTATACCGCTTCCGTTCGATAAAATTGAATATATCAATTGGTGGAAAATATTCATAGTCTAACGGCGACGGTGTAATTCCAGTTTCCTGTATTTTCTGTCTTTTATCAAGAATATGTTTAACCAAAGAGATGGTTTTACATTCCCCGACACCATGATATACAAGATTGTCGATCTTTGTACACCACTCCTCTTTCTCTTCTATGGTAAAATCATTCCACTCTTTCGTGGCAATGCGACTACATTCTCTTATTTTCATACCCAATTCAACTGACCTGAACCTCCGGTAATACACATAAGCATCTTTCAATGATTCTGTTGTAATTTTACCCCGCTTCAAAAACGTATCGTCTTCTATTTTGGTTGGTCTAGAATCGGAAGTATCTTGACACTCTGATTTATGCTTGTCCTGTTCTTCTATGCATAATTGATTCCGATCATGTACGATCTCTTCACCAAAGGGGAGATTTTGGGTCGCTTTCTCTTCCTGAGTTCTATGGTATAGGTTATCATTGATTGCATTTCCTTGGTTAACTGCAACTCTATCGGGGGAGGGGCTTAGAAAAATTTTATCGGCCAAAAAACTGATTGGTGCCCGCAGCTTCGCCCTAATTCTGTCATCCCAATAAATATTTCCATAATACTTCATGGATTCTTTTGATAGTTTGGCTTTTTGTCGCTCGGTCTGGTCTCTGGCTTCCCGCGCATAGTAGCCAAGTGCACGAAAATGTAACCTATTCAACCTCATGAACACTAGGTGATATTGCTCTTTCGTCGGCTTTGCACCTTTTGGAATCAGTACTCGAAAGGAACGAGGAATGTCTATATAGGTATCGGCCAGAGATGAGGGTCCAGTTAATGGAACAATTCTACCTCCAAGCATGTCTCTTCCAGCAGATAATAAGTCTTTATATGATTTTAGATACTCTTCTTGCTCGACTTGTTTTAAGTTTCCCCATACGGGCTTTTCCAATGTAATACTTGCGTGACATTCATTGAAATATTTCTCTGCGTGTTCTAACTTGACTTCATCAATAACACAGGAATTCTTTGTATTGGCTTTAACCTTAACACCACTAAGAGCGGACTTGCCCTTAGCTAACGATAATCTAAGATCAACATAATATCCATCACTCAGGAGATCTTTGCCAGTTTTCAATGCATTTTCATACAATAGTCTCATATGTTCGCGCATCAAATCTGTCATATCTGTCCATTGTTCTTGGATGAAGTGTAGTACTCTATGTTCGTCTCTTTTTGAAGTCTGGTTTAGGTAGTAGAAATAATTCCAAGCGTGCTTCAATGTAATTGGAGAGTTGATATGCACCTTCTTGTTCTCGTCAATGGTGATATCTAGCTGATTGATAGGGATGTAACGTTTAGGTAACAAAGATAGAAAGAATAACTTCTCATTCTTGGGAGTAGGTTGATTTGAAACTGGCGGGAGTCTGAAGGATGGGATCTCGGTTGAGCTCAAGTCCGCAAAATGTTCGCTAAAGAACGTTTCTGTTTTAGAACTCTTGGCTAACTTTCCCACCCTAGTTGATAGGTGTCGCCCAATAGCTAACCGATGTGCGTGTCTATACAATATTATCATTTGACTTTTCCAGTGGATCGTATTGGAACTATCGCTGTCTGATTGTCTCTCTTTATTTGTTTTTTTTTTTTTTTTTTTTTGAAGTGCTTTCGCTCTTTAGTTGGTTGGGTTTCATGTTCATTATTTTGTTAGTGGGTGGGTCTGGGTCACCCCCTCCCTATCTAGAATGAAAGGGGTAGTTGTCGGTGAAATAGGATCGGGTATATAAAGGATAGAGATTGACTTGGAAGAAAGTTTTTTATGTAATCTTTCTTTTTAAGAAACTAACTATTGGTTCAATAATAGAATACACCGCTCCCAAGTTATATCTTTCCTGTAGATTAGGACTCAAGTTCCCCAATTCTTTTAACAGAAGAGTGCGTTGAATATTTGAAATATTGGTAGCGTAAACTCCCCAGATTCACCTTGTCCCGAGTTTCGACTTTGAGCTGGGATATTTTGAAATTGGTGATTATTGGTTTTAAAACCACAGAAGGCGATTCATCTGCCGTGAAATAAATTAACTGAGTGTTCTCGACTTAAAATGCACAGAGAAACTTGGTGATATAAATTGAAATTCCTCTGTCCTTAAAAAGGATTTCTCGGTCAATAAGAATGTGATGTGAAATCCAACTAAGCTGCTTGGGAAATTTGCAACAATGTATTGTTGAAAGTCGTAGCTTTGATTAGGATAATTAGATCTTCTATTTGGGCTACAAAATGAATGTCGATTAAGAGTAGGTTTTTTTTGTTATTGAATATGAACTCTTTAGGTTTCATGTTGATCGGGGAATGCCCGATCCCATTGAGATTTGGTTACCATTCTATTCATGACATTAGAACGATTTCGGGGACGCATATGTTAGCGTAATCTAACAATTCCTTAATCATAAGAAAGATAATATTGCTGGCTAATTTTTTGATTTTTGATTCTTTGTATCTGGATTTAACTAAGGTGACATTTCAAACAATACGAATTGGTTGAACAAGACACATACAGCCTCCTGCTAAATACTATCAAGACTAAATCGTATTCAAACCATAGTTTTGAACCAACCTCTCGGACAGATTCAAATGACGATTTAAAGTGCTAGTAAACACGAGATCACTGCATTTCTTCAATACATTGATATCTAACATTGTTGGAAACATACCAAAACTGAAAACTATATGCATCTTTGAATAAAAGGCTCGGATAACGATGGGATATTTGAGTTTAGAGATTTTGTAGTTTGACAAGGAGCCTTGATTATAACGATGAACTCTCTCCCCTTCTTCTCAAACTCTCCGCTGTCATGGGCAATGATAATTCTGCTTTGTAGGCTCGCAGGTATCGGTCATATTCTTGTAATGTAATATTCTCCCATTCCTTTCCAATAATTTTGAGTACTTCTGATTTTAGTAAACCAGCAGGCATCAATTCCTTATACCGCTTCCGCTTGACAAAATGGAATATGTCAAATGTTCCAACATATTCAAACTCTAGCGGCGACGGTGTAATTCCAGTTTCCTGTATTTTCTGCCTTCTATCAAGAATATGTTTAACTAAAGAGATGGTTTTACATTCACCGACACCATCATATACAAGATTGTCGATCTTTGTACACCACTCCACTTTCTCTTCTAAGGTAAAGTCATTCCACTCTTTCATCGAAATGGAACTACATTTATGTGTTGCCATACCTAATTCAACTGACCTGTGCTTCCGGTAATACATATAAGCAGCTTTCAATGACTTAATTGAAACTTTACCCCGCTTGAAAAATTCTATTTTGGTCGGTCTAGAATCGAAGGTATCTTGATACTCTGATATATGCTTGTCCTGTTCTTCAATGGATACTTGATGCGAATCATGTACGATCACTTCACGAAAGGGGGGATTGCGGGTCGCTTTACCATCCTGAGTTGTATTGTATCGGTTATGATAAACCGCATCTCCTTGGTTAACATTAACATTATCGGGTGAGGGGTCTACAAATATTTTATCCGCCAAAACATTGACAGATGTTGCCTGTAGATTCTTTCTATATATATAATCCAAATACACATTTCCATAATATTTGATGGCTTCTATTGATAGTTTGGTCCATTGCCGCGAAGCCCGCAGTCTGGATTCTGCTACATCGTATCCAAGCGCACGAAAATGTAACCTATTCAACGTCACGAAAAGTCCTTGAAATTTCAGCTTACCAACAAATACATCTTTGGGAATCTTTACTCGAGAGGAACGAGCAATATGTATATAGGTATCGGCCAGAGATGAGGGTCCAGTTAATGGAACAATTCTACCTCCAAGCATGTCTCTTCCAGCAGATAATAAGTCTTTATATGATTTTAGATACTCTTCTTGCTCGACTTGTTTTAAGTTTCCCCATACGGGCTTTTCCAATGTAATACTTGCGTGACATTCATTGAAATATTTCTCTGCGTGTTCTAACTTGACTTCATCAATAACACAGGTATTCTTTGTATTGGCTTTAACCCTAACACCGCTAAGAACAGACTTGCCCTTAGCTAAGGATAATCGAACATCTACGTAATATCCATCACTCAGGAGATCTTTGCCACTTTTCAATGCATTTTCATACAATAGTCTCATATGCTCGCGCATTAAATCTGTCATGTTTGTCCATTGTTTTCGAATGAAGTCTAGCTCTCTGGTATCTGTTCGTTTTGAAGTCTGGTGTAGGTAGTAGAAATAATACCAAGCGTGTTTCAACGTAATTGGAGAGTCGATATGCACCTTCTTATTCTCATCAATGATGATATCTAGCCTATTGATAGGAATGTAGCGTTTAGGTAGCAATGATAGAAAGAACGAATTTTCGTTCTCGGGAGTATTTGGGTTTGGGAGTCTGAACGATGGGATCTCGGTTGAGTCGAGGTGCGCGAAATGTTTGCTAAAGAATGTTTCTCGTTGAGAACTCTTGGCTTGTTTTCTGACACTAGTTGATAGGCGTCGCCGTATAGGTGAGTGGTTTGTGTTTCTATAGTATATTATCATTTGACGTTAACATTGGGTTGTAATGGAAACATCGCTGTCTGATCATCAACTCCGGGTTTTATTTTTTTTTTACAAGCGCTGTTGCACTTTGGTTGATTGGATCTTATGTTTATGATCTTTTAGCAACTTTAATTGATTGCAAAATTTCTAGTTCTTTAAATTGCGGCCATCCGACTTACTAATGTCTCCCGGTTCAGCTCGTTTCGACTATAGTTTTAGTTTATAGACCTATACTTGTACTATTGCGACTATATAAACTGACGCCCCTCTTGCACTATGTAGCGACCGTCTTGGGTTTTCTCGATACGGTTTCTCTATTTTTCGACAAAAGTATATTCCTCCATGACTACTACATATAGGAACAATGCTAATGTTGAATGCCAGAGGTCCATAAGTGTTTACTATTGACAGAAGGTTGGTAAGCTACGTTTTTCAAGTGTGATTTATCACGTGATGTTTATTTCCGTTCTGTTTTTGTCAAAGAGCTGGTAACATTGAAGAAGCTATAAGCCACCTCATGGATAGAGTCTTTGCTATGAAACTGCAACCTAAATTTTACAGAAAATACAGGAAAACCCTCTATAATTCTAACTAATATACATATGAACAGAATCCAGCCTCCTTCTAAATGCTGTTAACGTCTAAATAATGTAAAATCTATCGTTTTGAACCAAAGGTCTCGACTAGACTCAAAGAAGGCTCAATAGTGCTGGTATACGAGATGCCTGATTCTTCTTTAATAAAATAATTCGTAACTTTGTTGGAAACATTCCAAGACTGAAAACTATATGCATCTTTCAATAAAAGACTCGGATAACGATGGGATATTTGAGTCTAGAGATTTTGTAGTTTGACCAGACGCCTTCATTCTCATATTGGCCTCTCTCCCCTTCTTCTCAAACTCTCCGCTGTCATGGGCAATGATAATTCTGCTTTGTAAGCACGCAGATATTGGTCATATCCTTGTAATGTAATTTTCTCCCATTCCTTTCCAATAATTTTGAGTACTTCTGCTCCTGATAAACCAATAGGTATCAATTCCTTATACCGCTTCCGCTTGACAAAATGGAATATATCTAACGGTGGAAAATATTCCAAGTCCAACGGAGACGGTGTAATTCCCTCTTCCTCTATTTTCCGCCTTTTATCAACAATGGCTCTAACCAATTTGATAGTTTTACATTCACCTTCACCATAAAATACAAGATAGTCGATCTTTCTACACCATTCCTCTTTCTGTATTATGGTAAAGCTTTTCCACTCTTTAGAGGCAATGGGAGTGCATTCTCTTTCTTTTATACCTAATTCAACTGATCTGTGCTTCCGGTAGTACTCAAAAGCAGCTTTCAATGGTTTCCTTTTTATCAGACGCAGCTTGAAAAGTGCATCGCGTTCGATTTTTCTTGGTATTGGCATCATTTCATTTCTAAAGAGACACCACCCAGAGTCTAAAATATTTTGATATTCAGTTTTATACTTGTTCTGTTCTTCGATCGATAATTCATTCCAATCAGATACGATATCGTCACGAGTGGGGTATTTGCTGTTCCCTTTCCGTTCCTGCGTTCTAAGATGTAGGTAATAATAGAACGCATCTGAATGCCGAACTATACCATTATCGGGTGAGGGGTTTTGTAAAATTTTATCGGTCAAAGCACTTATTGACGTTTCCTGTATATTCTTCCTAATTTTGTAATCCAAATATATGTTTCCATAATATTCCATGGTTTCGATGGATAGTTTGGTTAACTGCCGACTGGCTTCCCATTTGGTTTCCTCTGACTGCAATCCAAGTGCCCGCAAATGTAACCTATTCAACGTCACAAAAATTGAATCAAATTTCCGCTTACCAACAAATACATCTTTGGGAATTTTTACTCGAGAGGAACGAGCAATGTGTATATAAGTATCGGCCCGGGATGAGGGTCCAGTTAATGGAACAATTCTTCCTTCAAGCATATCTCTTCCGGAAGATAACAATTCTTTGTATGATTCTAGATATTCTTCTTTCTCCGCTGCTTTTAAGTTTTCCCACATCGGCTTTTCAAAAGTAATACTTGCGTGAGATTCGTTAAAATATTTCTCTGCATGTTCTAAATTGACTTCATCAATAACACGGATATTCTTTTTATTGGCTTTAACCCTAACACCGCTAAGAACAGACTTGCCCTTAGCTAAGGATAATCTAAGATCAACATAATATCCATCACTCAGGAGATCTTTACCACTCTTCAATGCATTTTCATACAATAGTCTCATGTGTTCGCGCATTAAATCTGTTATGTTTGTCCATTGTTTTCGAATGAAATCTAGTTGTCTATGGTGTTCTAATTTTGAACTCTGGTTTAGGTAGTAGAAATAATTCCAAGCGTGCTTCAACGTAATTGGAGAGTTGATGTGCACCTTTTTATTCTCGTCAATGGTGATATCAAGCTCATTGATAGGAATGTAGCGTTTAGGTAACAATGATAGAAAGAACTGACTTTCATTCTCGAGGGGAGCTTTCTTTGAAACTGGTGGGAGTCTGAAGGATGGAGTCTCCGTTGAGTCGAGATCTTCAAAATGATTGCTAAAGAATGATTCTCTTGGAGTGCCCGAGGCCTGTATTCGGACACTGGTTGATAGGTGTCGCCGTATAGCTAAGCGATGTGCGTGTCTATGCAATATTATCATTTCACTTTAACATTGGGTTGTAATGGTATTGTTGTCTCATGGATTCCAACAACAGAACTGAACATCGCGGACAGTTAATTTTTTTTTTTTATTACTATTGTTTTTGATTTCATAGATCTCGATGATGTTTTAGCAACCTTTAATTAATTGCAAATTTTCTAAACCTTTAGAATGCCACCACACTACTTAATAATGAATCCCAGTTCAGCTTGTTTCGATTACAGATTTAGTTTATAGCCCCATGATTATACGTTTATTACTATATACTACTATATAGACCGGCGCACCGGTGGTTCCATTTAGCTACCACCGTAGTTTTTCTCGATATCTGTTTTAATATTCGACAACAATACATTCTCGTATGACTCCCAATTATATGAACAACTCTATTCTCGAATCCCAGAGACTACTTAAGTTCTGGATGTTGACAGAAGGTTGGTAAAGGCAATGTTCTCACTTAATAATATCACGTGAAGCTTTACTCTTTTTTTGCATAGAGGTTGATGTACATTAACTATAAATAAGTAAAATGCCTAACTAATATACATAGCCCCAAGACTAGAGTCTGGAGGAGACAACTCTATGTAGACTTTCCTTGGTTAAAACCCTTTTATAGGCGTACTATACCCTGCTGGATATTGTAAGTTTCAAGATATTGGTAGCGCGGACCACTAATGTCCCAATTCGACCCTGGTCATAAACGTCTTGAATTTAGTATTCAACTGTTTGAAAAGCTTAATAACGTATAGGAATTGGATGACGTGAAAGATTTGAGTGTTTTTTGATTTGAATTGTTCCCAGAATCAATGTGATAAATTGAAATTCTTCGGTCCTTTAGAATTCGAAAAGATTTTGTCATTAATTAACAGCTTTTGAAAACCAAAGATAGAAACCAAATCTATACGTTTTAACTATACAATTAAGATGTCGTATACTTGTAACTAGCGGATAGTGGGAAATACGTTATCCTTAGATTTATCTCTATTGTTGTCCTTATAGCTTGTTTTATTCATGGGGTGGAAGAAACTGAACTTTTAGTATAGGAGAGGGAACGGGGGGAGAAATTGACTGTATACAATTGGAAACAACATGACATGAAATTGCTTTCACACCAGTGAAAAGAGATAGAGAGAGCGAAAGACATATTCAAGTTTCTTCAAACCAATCGTATGAGAAAGGTTTATTATATTGCGATTTTTTACGAACAATCTTTTGCAGCCAGTAAATTTACTATACGCAGGAACTCAAGAGAATTTTCCTTTCGTTTACCTATTTCTTGTATTACACAACTATAAAATGGGACTAGCATCCATACAAACTATGATCAGACAATTGATTAGTATCTATATAAGTTTAATAAAAATATAACTTAATAGGTTTTATAAAATAGGTCATTTCTATGGCCATTCTTTTTACACCCTCAAATTAAAACTTCTCATAAATCAAAACCTGCAAATTCCCTCACTGTAAATTTTCATTTCTGTTTACAGTTTATATCGAGTAGCCCATAATCAAACATATTCACTCTAGCTACTATGGAAATTTTTCACTATGGGGTTCACACTCAACTAGGTTTTTGCAACAACAGCTAAGGGTTCAAAATGATTTCAACACGACAGCTATTATATAGACAATCTATACGATCTACGAGATTACATACTAGATCATTAACAACTATCTCTCGCATCTGTCAACAACAACAAAAGAAACCAGAAAATCTTCCTTTCAATCAATTCACCAAAGAAGAATATGAAAATGCCTCCAAAATCATTAAAGATCAAATCCAAAAACTAGAACAACAGATTAAAGGGGATTACAATATCCGTGAAAATGTAGGAAAGATGGCCCAATTCCCAGCTCCAGCAACCACTTCTGGTTCGACTACCAAAATTGGCAATTTGACTGATTTCTTTATCCAAACAATCAAATTAACTGGTCCAATTTCGTTATCTGCATATATGAGACAATGTTTAACCCATCCTGAGTTTGGGTATTATACAACTAGAGATCCATTAGATAGTAAGACTGGGGATTTTATTACATCACCTGAAATTTCAAGTGTGTTTGGAGAAATGATTGGTGTTTGGTATTTCAGTATCTGGCAATCACAAAACACTCCTGAGAAGGTTAGATTTATTGAGTTTGGACCTGGGAAAGGAACATTAATGCATGATATTTTGATTTCGTTTAATCTATTGGTGAAGAGAGTTGGAAAAACTATTGATATTGAAATATTAATGATTGAAGCTTCAAATGTATTACGTAAAGAGCAATGGAAATTATTGTGTGAGAGTAACACTCCATTTGACACTACAGAAGAAGGATATAATATATCAGAGACTAAATGGAATAATAAAATAAAATGGTTAGATACTGAAAAGGATATTAAAGATTCTTCAGAATATACTAATTATATAATGGCACATGAATTTTTTGATGCATTACCAATCAAATCATTTATTAGAAAAGAACAAGGATGGAGAGAGCTTGTGGTTGAACATTCGGCAAGTGTTACCAATACTCAACTTAAGATTGAAGGAAATAATGAACCCAACGCCGCCAATCCATTACTCGAAACGGAATTCCATTTAACTACTTCACCAAAAGAAACACCTTCATCAATTATTCCTAGTATTAGTTCAAGATATCGTGATTTACCCGTGGGGACACGTATTGAGATTTGTCCAGATGCAGAATTATATACGATGAAGATGCTTAAATTATTGAATAATTCAACTGGAGCTGTCCTTATAATAGATTATGGAGTTGTTAATCAAATCCCCGAAAGTTCACTTCGAGGAATTTATAAACATAAATTTGTATCTCCATTCATTTTACCTGGACAAGTTGATCTTTCAATTGATGTTGATTTCGATAATTTAAGAAATCTTGCCAATCAAGTAGTTGATACATATGGACCAGTTACTCAAGGAGATTGGTTACATCATATTGGAGTTGGATATAGAATTGATCAATTATTGAAAAAGAATGCTGGAGATGAAGCCAAGCAAGATAAGATATATCATGCTTATAAAAGATTGACTGATTCTGATCAGATGGGGTCAATTTATAAGTTTTTGGCATTATTACCAAAGGGTTCTGACCAACCTATTGGGTTTTAAAAGGGAGAGGGTGGATATGGACGTGTTTATAGAATCAAATAGAAGTGGTATGTGTTTGTAGTATGTATGTGTATATATCTAGATAATATTGATGTGACGTCATTCTTTGGTAGAATTTCAAAAGGCTTTAAGAAGAACAATAAACATTTAAGGGTTTAAGTTGAAGAATATAACCGAAGAACAAATGCTAGAAGTGAGATCGATGATATGTCTGCCAGCATATGCAATTAGAAGTTTAGGAAAGTATGTGGATGAAATAGTCGCGTTGACGATTTAAATCAGGTGGTTTAAGAAAGATGTTTGGTAGAAACTCAAGTTATTACGGAATAATTATTACACTCCCAAGATACTTTGGGGGGTTATAACCGACAGTAATCCAGCCATCCTTCTACAATACATTCTGTCTATAAATAAATAGTAGGGAGGCTATAGTAGTAACCATAAATATAATTTGTGCAACATTTGCAATTGAAACAAATTACTTAGTTAACAATTACTACTAAGTAAGTAGATAAATAAAAATAGAAAGTTCAATTGTTTTTAACAAATTCTTTTTTTTTACAACCAACTCAATCAATCAATCAATCAATCAATTGCTGCCATAACTATATACACATACATACATACAATCAAATAAATAATCACCCACTCACTCACCTCCTAATCAATTCAATTCAATTAGTTAGTGCTTCAGTCAATCAATTGCTTTCTGCTACTGTCATGTCATTTGCTGATAACTTCTGGACTCAAGATTATCAACTGGGATTTAAATTATTATTTGATCAATTACATCAAGGTATCATTGAAAATGATGAATTCATCCAATTATTCCAAAAACGTATGGAACTGGAGTTGGTTTATGGTAATCATTTAGAATCAATTGAAAAATCTTTTAATAAACGAAAGATTAATGATGATTATGTATCATCAATCAAAAATGCTTATGAAAAGATTAATGAAAACTTTATGAATCAAGGCTCTTATCATTTAAGTATGGCATCAATTATAAAATCAAATGTATTGGATCCTTTTAATAAATGGTGTAAAGAACATCAACAAAGAATTGAATATAGTGAATCAATTATTAATGAAAAATATAAAACATATAAAGCTAAAAAGAATTATGTTGAAAAATTACAAAAGAGATATTTTAATAAATGTAGAATGTTGGAAGAATTTAAATCTAATTTTACTGAACAAGAATTAAATGATGAATTAAATGATTTATCATTTCAAGAGAAATTACAACAACAAGAAGATGAACGAGAAGAACAACAACAATCTAATCAAATTTATTATTTTGGAAATATAACTTATGATCATAAAGCAATTAAAGCATTGTTGGGTGATATGTTACCTAATATCCCTCAATTTTCTCATAAAGTACCAATTTTGGGTACTTATCATAATGTTTCTACTGGTAGTTCAGTTACTCAATGGTTAATTGACAATATGCCTCAATTTAATAAAAATTTGGATAAAGCTGAAGCTTTTGGACAAGAATTGATCAATAATGGATTCTTAAGATTAATTGGATCAATGGGAAAGAATTTTATTAATTCTTCTCAATTTTATTATCAATGGAAACCAGTGGTATTTGAAATCACCGGTTTACCTAATCCTGCAATTGAAAATGGAGGTATTCCATTAGGAGCTACTAATAGTGCGGGTGGAAGTATTGCTACATCTTCTGGTAGTAATATAATGACTGATTATTTTGAAGATGTCAAAGAAGCAATTGGGGTGAATACTATTGATTATAATGACAAATTCCAATTCCCAAAATTAATGCAAGATGTAAACCAATTAGATAAACAATACTTTAATTGTGTACTAGAATTAGATAAAATAAGATGTGAATTTGAAGAAATTATTATGGATCATTTGACATTTATGCAAAAATGTGAATTGGATAGATTAAAAGCTTTGAAAAAGGTTACATTTGATTTCTTAGCAACTTTTGTTAATGGTATAGCAAATTTAAAGAATTTTATTGATGAATTATTATTATTAGAAGAAACTATTCATCCAGCAAGTGATTTGAAATTCTTCATTGAAAACTTTTCCACTGGGAAATTTAATCCTCAAGTTACACTTTATGATAATTATTATGATTCAAATGTTAATCAAACGTTTGGGGTGGATTTAAATATTAAAGCAAGATTAGATAAACGAGTGGTTCCATTAATTATTCAATGCATCTTAGGTCATTTGGATTCAATCTATCCTGAATTAGAAGATGATGAAGAAAGAATTAATCTTTGGACTCAACCGGTTCATTTAAGTCAAATTCATAAATTAAGATTTCAATTAAATGATGCAAGTGATCCAACAGTTATTGGAGATATATTAAAGCTGCATCCTCCACAAGCAGTCACAAATGTATTGAAATTATATTTTATGGAATTACCTGATTCTATAATACCTTTTAATAATAATTATGATGTTATTAAATTATTATATCAAAATTATCCATTTGGTGTTGATTCCAAAACTGATCCAAGAATAAATGGTATTCAAAATGTTTTGGCAGAATTACCTAAATATAATTTAGCGACCTTGGATGCAGTATTAACTCATTTAAAAAGATTAATTGAAATTATTGGATCCAAAGATGAAGATTTAGCTCATGAATTCCAAAATGCATTATGTAAAGAATTTGGTCATTTAATATTACGTCCGAAATCAGAATCAGAAACTTCTACCATGAATGATAAACATCAAGTAAATTTCGTTAATGATTTACTTAATAATAAGGATTCAATTTTTAATGAATTAAGAAGGAAATCTACAATGAGACCTAAAGGAAGTTTAAGTCGTGAAAGTTCGAGTAAATTAGTTTCACCATCATCTTCCATATCCTCTCACCACAAGCCAACCAATTTGAACCTTGCGGCAAAATCTAAATCTAGATTAGAAGCAAGACTTCAAAGTGCAGTCAAGAGAACATCAACCACATCATCATCATCAACCAAAAATCCACAATCATCGCCTGAAGAATCATCATCAACTTCACCTCAACCAACTGGTGAATCATCGAGTTCTAATTCTCAAGGACAATTGAAAAGATCCTTATCTCCAACCAAAAAGAAATTGAATTCATTCATTGATAAGACCCCACCGCCTGTCTCTTCCCTCCCGATGAAGAAGGATGTTATATATAGAGCAACTAACAGTACTCCCGATCTTAGCAGTGGTGGGGATAATCCACCGGCCCCACCACCGAAGTTTGCCCCAGGAATGGGGAGAAGTAATTCAGTGAAGGATTTGGCTGAGAGGTTTGAGTCACAATCTAGGGAAGGACTGCCTACGAAAGGACAATAGGGAATGATTTGATATATAATATTGATTGTTTTTATTCTATTAATCGTTTTATAATATTTTAATATACAGTATATATTAAATTATCTTTATGTATGTAATAGTCTATAAGAGTTTTGAATGTTTGATATCATGTCTAAGTCTATAAACGAATACCAAAAGTATCAAAAGAATGATAACTAATGGGATAAGTAACCATCTAGTTAAAGTTTCAAATACATTGCCGGATACTTCAGGAGATTGTACTCTATTCCTTTCTTGTTCTTGAGTAAATTGTTGAGATATTTCTTTATGACCACTCATTAACAAATCAACTTTTTGTGAAAGTTGACCCATTGCTTGATGTTGTTGTCTAACTTCACCAATTACCTTTTGATTCAATTGAGAAATGGCAGATAAGAGGTCTCCATATTGTTGTGCAAAAGTTTTCTCAAGTGTTTCTAAAGAATCAGTTATTAATTTGATTTGATCATTTTGGACCGAATATGAATTTGATATACTATCAGTTGTCAATTTGAATAATTGTTCTTGACTTGCAAGAGTTGATGAAAGTGATTCCACTACCTTTTCGAGAGATTGTAGTTTGGATTCTAAGGATGATAAATCTTGATATTGGAATTGTTGTTGTTGTTGTTGTTGTTGTTGGGGTTGGCCACGTTGTTGTCTGTCTAAGATATCTCTTTGTGCACGATGTCTTTGTTGTTCTTCCTCCCTTTGTCTTCTTTGTCTTTCCATTAACGATTCCCTAACATTTGGGACTGTGGTAGGTTTACTATCAACGACTTTCGTAACCCTAACCTGCCCACCACCACTAATCAACCCGTGATCATCAATTGCATCACCAGTAACCTCATCCCATACACGAACTTGTAAAATCTCAAACATTTCCTTCGATTCAGGATGAATATTCCCACTAATTCCATATTTCAAATCATGAGGAATCTTAATCTTATCAGTCTTAAAACATAAATTATTATTAATCTGAACCTTAAACCAATCCTTCTTATACGAAACACGTAAAGTGAAAGGCACTTGTGAATTCAAATAATTAAACGCACAATCCCCAATCGAATGCTCAATACTCCTCAACCCAACCCGATTCCCATCATTATTAAACAATTTCAAACCCGATTTCCCAACATTATTAACCAAGATTTGAAATCCATCAAACCTATCCATGCCACCGAAATTCTCCATCTCAATCCCAATATTCTTCACGAGCCAGAATGAGAATCCGTTACTATGGGCATATTTCAAATCTTTGGTGGTCCCACTACTCCGAAACACAACCTCAATCGTCCAATCTCGGTCATGTTCCAACACGGCAGGGGACCAAAGCGAACCAGGACCTGAGTTATCGATGACCAAGCGGCCAGTGTCGTATTTGACGGAGCCTAATGTGTCCCAAGATATATCGGATACGGAATTGATATTTAAGAGGTCAGGTAAGGATTTCTTTTGGTTTGGTGAGGAGGAAGTGGAAGGGGGATGGACTATGTTGTCGACATTGGGCATGATTGCCCATGCTTGGTGGAGGAATAGTAATAGGAATAATATTGGTGAGATCATTGTTTGGTGTGTTGGGTATGATTCCTATGTAAGTGTGGAGAGAGAGAGAGAGAGAGAGAGATGTTGGTGGTTGGTGAAAAATACTCGAAACGTCCTTGGCGCGATTTTTTTTTGCAGTGGTGGAATTAATGGTGGTTGTGTTGGGTACAGGGGGCCCTTAGGACGTAGGAGGGAAGAATGAGTGACAACAACATAAGGGGGGCCCCAGCAAGGAGGTACAAAAAAAAACAATAAGTTAAACACCACGCGAATAATATTTTACAACCACCAAAACATGCAGACAGTCTACGTAATTGGGGATTACGTTGGGATATTAAAAGTGTACATCAATACTATACACATTAGTTGAATTGGTTTGCGAAAAAGAGAGAATGTAAGACGGGGGGGGACAATGATAGAATCGAACAATAACATGCTTTTTTTTTGGCAATAGGTGTTGTTTGCAAAGAAAACAGATGTATTCATACAATCAGCAACGAGAGTAACTAATATGATAGATCATTGTATACGGATCTGGTCAATCATTGTACATAGTATGTTCAAGATATAAAGAACATCCAACTCAGCTCTCTTGAATAACTACTATAACCACGTACATTTTTTATTTATAGTATGCAAAAAAAAGAAATGAAAACCTTTAAACACTACAATAACCACCATCAACTCTAATATCAGAACCAGTAGTAAAACTAGAAGCATCACTAGCCAAATAAAGATATGCCCCAACCAATTCATCAGTCTCAGCTTCTCTACCCATTGGAGTCAATCCCCACCATTTAGCTCTTTGTTCTCTTGGAATAGGTTGAGATAAGAGCGTATTGGTATATCCTGGCGAAACTGAATTAACTCTTGCAAAACCGGCAAATTCAACTGCTAATCCTTTTGCCATATGCATGACGGCCGCTTTGGCTGAATTATAACATGTTTGATAATTTGGAACATTATTGATATGAGCCGACATTGAGGCAGTGATGATGAAGGAACCTTTTCCCTTTCTTTTGAAGATCTCTCCGGCGTATTTGGCACAATAAAAGACACCATGAACATTGACATCATAGACTCGTTTCCAATTTTCAACGGTGGAATTTTCATTAAGGATGGACCCGGTATACCATGCAATACCAGCATTAGCAACAAAGACATCTATGGTCCCGAATTCTTCTTCGATTAAACCAATGACATGTTTCACATGTTCAGCATCGGTGATATCAAGTTGGTAGAATTTGGATCTGATGTTATAAGTTGACAGTAATCGTTTACATAATCCTTGATCTTGTAAATAATCTAAAATGATAACATCACCACCGGCTTGGGCGAACCCTTCGGCTATTGCACTACCGATAGCTCCTGAGCCACCGGTGACAACTGTGACTTTACCTGCTAATGAGAATCTTTCGACGATGTTTGGTGATAATGTGAATGGTTCAGTTGGGACAATGATGTTTGGATCGGATTCTGGTTTGATGAAGGAAGTAAAAGACATTGTGATTTGATATTAGTATTGATTTGATTTGAAGATGTTTCTTTATGAATGGGATCAAGAGAAAACTGTTGAATCTTGGGTGACATATTTATACTAAGCGCTACTACTACTGGAAAGGCTCAACCCACTAACAAGTCATCCGTCTGTCTGTCTGTCTGAATAATAAATTAATTAATTAATTAATTTTCGGAAGAACTAAACCACGATCGGGATAATTGAACTGAAAAATTCATACATTAAAAAATATTATTTCTTAGTGTGGGGGAGAACTCAACTTGCCAAAAAAATAAATAATTGCAATAATAATAATTATACGGACTATTAACAAATAATAAATAGACAAACTTAAATTTCTCTTTCTTTCTAATTGGCAGAAGAAGAAGAAGTACAGACGAAGGATGGAAATGTGTTCTACCGAGAGAACAATGAAATATAACTAACTAAACAGTTGTGTTTGACCGCAAAGAAAGAAAGAAAGAAAGAAAGGAAGACAACCCATTGTTGAAAAAGTGTCATTTAATACGAAACACTAACAATAGAAACCTGTTCTTACAACAACTACAATCTAAAGTAAGATCTCTCATCTAAAAACTAAGTATATTGAAGTGAAATATATAAAAGAAGGTGGAGTATACTAATTATATAATAAATGTCATTTTTCTCATCATCATCATCATCTCCCTCTCTAAACAGTACTTGCACATAAAGCAGCACCAACACCAGACCCATCCTTAGCAATCCTCAAATGAATCTTCTTATTAGTCCCCTTCAAAGGATCAATCACAGCAACAGCTTCCAAAATAGTTTTTTGGAAATTTGGATAAAATTCAACCACTGATCCATCACAACCAAATTCAAAATCCTTATCATCATCCTTATATTGATCCTTAACTTTTTTAGTTATAGCCGCCAAAGGGATTGCTGAAAGATATGCAGCTCTACGAGAAATAGCTCTTGTAAGTCTTTGAATTACCCATCTTTCTTCAACTGTTGTTGGTAATCTTAAATGATTTTGTAAGACCAATGCCGACATTTTCAAATCGGTAGAATCATCAATTTCAAGATATGATAAGATTTCAGCATCTAATAACCAAGGTTCGGTGATTCTATGAGGTAAGGACCCACCTCTCAGTTTATATAAATCTTGGAAAATATATCCTTGTTTAAATAAATCTTGTAATGCAACTCTTAAAATCTCACCAAGAAACATTCCACTAATTCTCTTTTCAAATAAATGATATCCTGGATTAGCAGTTTCTTGATCAACAAGTTCATCATATTTAGTATTTGGTAATACTGTTAAGGTATTATCGAATGATCCCCATTCAGTATTGATAACCATTCCTTTTGCACCCAGTGGAACTTGATCCTTGGCTAATTTTGGAATGTTTTCTAATGTTTCATAATAAGCTCCATTAGTACCAGTCCCAAAAATACAACCAATAATAGTATTGGCATTAGTTTTGGTTGGATCATTAGCATAAGCTCTAGATAATAAAGTACCTACAGTATCATTAGCCAAGGCAACTACATCTACCTTCACACCCAAAATGATTAAATTAGCCTGTAATAATTCAACAACATCTTTCCCAACCGCATCATCAATTGAAAACCCTTTGGTCCATCTAATCAAAGTCCCACTATTTAAAGCAGTTTGATCAACCGGGAACGAAAACGTAAACCCCAATTTCAAATTACTCTCACCAACATTTTCATGATGATGTTCATCCAAGAATGCCTTGACTTTCTTAGCCAAATATGAAAACAATTCCTCAGCCTCATTAGCCTTCATAATATCAATAGGAATTCTATATTTCGATTGTTTTAATTCAAATGTGTGATCACCTTTTAAATCAATAGAACATACTCTGAAATTCGTCCCCCCTAAATCAGCAGCCAAATAGATCCCCTGTTCTTTCCCATTAGGGATGTTGGTTACATAAGTTGGGATCATTGGCATATGTTCTCTAGCTTGTTTGGGGGCAGCTAATCCGATTTCCATGGATTTGATGAAGTGATCGGTGGCTTTGATGATGAAGTCATCGGATATTTGGAATTGGTGTTCAATGTCACTAATGACGGATTCTAATTTAGGTGATAATGACATTTTGGGTTGCTAGAATGAAGTTTATATAAAGATTTGATTCAGCGAATGTGGTTTTAATATATATATATATATACGGAATAATGTAATTTAGTGTATGGGGGGAGGAACCGGAACAATTAATTAATTGTGTGGGTGGGTGACTTGCAAGTAAAGTGTTACGTTGGGGGGGTGGGAGAGTGTAGTGGGGGGATGTCTTTACAACAACAACAACAACAATAAAGGGTACACTAAAAACTCTTAGATTGACACTTTTACTAAAAAAGAAAGAAAGATTGAATGATTTTTTTCATCAACTGATGGTTTTGGTTTTATAAATATTTTTCATTCCACTCTCCCCCTCAAAAGGGAACGGAACAATATGTATGAAAAATGAAAAAAATGACTGGCTTAGGTAGCTGGACATAATAATTAATGGTAAAGGATTTCGGAAAAAATATTCTAACACAAAGCTCCAAAATCGGTGAAAAAATAATATATTTCTGGAATTCGGAGTAATCTTCTCCAGTGCATGTAAGTGAATGTATGTGTGAGTTATTGGAGTCGCGTGTCTTCTGACACTTTCTACTTTACTACAAATAATCCGAGAGACACTTTGATCCACATTATACTACTGGATTCAGATTGTATGATCTATGATGGTCAATGAATAATTGGTTTAGTTTAGTGAAAGTTTCGTTGATTTTTCTGAAGGAGTAATAAATTTCACTTAATACTTCTGATAAACATAAACGCTTGCTTTCTTAAAATGGCTGAAATAATAATAAACTTGCAAGAGAGATTTTCTGTGCTATAAATTTTAGGCTTCTTTATTTACACGTTGTATATCACCAGCATTGAAGATATACCAACGTCTTTTATAACGATAAGGTACAAACTAGACAACGTCTGGGGCGGTGATTACCAAAATAGGTAAAGTATCCAGAAGTGAGTGGTATTGTTTGTTCTCCGGACATATGACATGTAAATAACACGACATCTAAGTACAATCTACAAGGCACTTGCAATTTTCGTTATCTATACTTCTGATTCAACTAATAAGAATCTTGTTTGACTCTTTATCTACACGTTTTGTGTATATAAAAAGTATAAGTATCCATTAATTGTAAAAGTTAATCTCCAGTGGGAAACACTTCCCAAAGTGGATAGCTTCCCATGAATAAATTGCGAAAATCTTCACGATAATTTTTGAGACATAAATTACTATTGAACACAAGATTCGTATCATTAAGGTGTCGGTGTAAATAGGCTATGAAGTGTGATAGTATAATTACAAACATATTGGAAATTTTCATATTGTAAGAAACCCAATCATGGTTTGTTAATGATAAACAATTAACAATTAAACAGAAATTTACGAGAAATTAATTACATTCGGCCGTATCATCATGTTTTCCACGTGTGACTTTATCCATCCAACAATAGGACATCATCTAATTCCAATATTTAGGGGGTCCTCTTTATTCATTCATGTAGGAAGTGTGACTAAACACAACACCCTTCTTTCACTCTCTCACTAAAAAATAATTTACAATTCCACTCCAAACACTTCGCCCCATTAATTATGCACAACGTCATCATCATTCATTCATCAACGAAAAAAAAAGAAAAAAAAAAGAAAAAAAAAATATTTATCCGAATTGGTTTTCTTTTTCTCCGGTTACACAAAACCGGTAAGCACATGATCTAACAGAGGAGATGAGATCATCATCGCCTAATTATGTCACTCCATGTAAATGATGATGACTATCTAGTCATGTGGAGTATAGATCTTGATAATAACCTCGGCGGTGCAACATTGATACCTATATATATAAGTCTATCCAGGACCCTTGTTTATTCGATTTGACTTCTGCTTCATCATTATAATCATCAACAAACAATTTTGTTTATACACACTTTACACACATTACTTAACTCACATTTAACTTATAACTTATAACAACATGTACGGCAGAAGATACGGTGGATACGGAGGTTATTCGAGAGGATATGGCTCAAGTTATGCCTCGAGACTGTCATCTTCAAGATATGGAAATGGTTCTTCCACTTCAAGAAATTATCAATCTGGTTCTAATAGTAGAAGCTACGCTACCAATTCAAGCAATTCCAATTATAGATATCGTGACCAGAATTCAAATTCTAATTCCAATAGCAATTCCAACTATAGCAATTCCAACTATAACAATTCCAATTATAACAACTCAAACTACAACTCCAATTCAAATAATAGGAATACCTCAACATCACAAAATACAGCCCAAAGAAATAGACCAATTCGAGTCAGGAGACGATGGAGTCCAATGAGATTCGCTATGATGTTCATGTTTTGGAGAACAGTGACTACTCCTCGAGTAGTAGTTAAAGAAGTACCTGTCCAACAACAACCACAACAACAGCCACAGGCACCACCACCTGTTCAACATACTAGTGTTCATTATCATAATCATCCCCCACAAGCAATACCGCAACAGGAACATCAGAAGGCTAGAGATGAACAATTTGATCATCTTCCTCCTCCTCCTCCTTCATATAGTGAGGTGGTTCAATAGAATAGTATTATGTATATTAGTAACTGCAATAAATATTAAACTGTAAAAGGTATATTTTGCAACCTGTAAATATATATAACCTGTAAAAATTAAATTTTCAAAAACAATTTATGCTCCACTGCCATCTCGTTAACTTATGTGAGAGCACTAGACTCCTCTAACCAACCAACCAATAGAAGAGAAGAACATTAGAACCGAGAAGAATGAGCGCATACGCTGCCCTAAGGGACAACTCAACAACAAGTTCAATCTTCCACGAAGGAAGCGACACCAACGATGACGACGACCAAATCCTTCAATATCAACCCAACTCCTCCTCCTCCTCCTCAGAAGACGAAGACGAAGAACAAACACCCAAACCCGACGTACCGACTCCCCCAATTAGATCCACCGGACCAACTCCCCCACCAAACCGACCACCACAATCCACCACCTTACCAACCCTGTCTAGATTCAAACCCAACGCCGAAAACCTAATCTTCGCCCCAGACCACGTCACAATCGGCCTCAAACCCCAAGAATACATCCTCATCCAAGGCCAATGCAAACTCACCATCCAAAGAGGGGCAATCTTACTCAATCAAGCGCACTACATCCCCGCCCATCCCGATAAAGTCTACGACATAATGGCACTAGCTTCCCATTCGGCGCCTATGATTGGGAGTACGCAGGTGGTGGATAGGCTGATGGTGGTGGATACGGAGCCGACAGAAGAGAATAAGGGGTTGTTTGGGAGGGAGTATAAATCTGTGATTGTTTTGCGTGATTGGTGGACTGGGTTGGAGGGGGTGGGGGGATATTTTACTCCGTTTAAGAATTTGATCTTTAGTGGAACCAATAACAATGGGGATGGTGGGGGAGAGGGTGAAGTGGGGATGGGGATGTTTGATGGGGGGTATTCTTTTGAGATTGTTTTTGGTGAAAATCCAACCCCAGGGGGCCCGGTGGTTGGGTTGGCGGTTGATAAATCATGGATGTCAACCATTAATCAATTAGATGATGGAGATGGAGATTCATCCAAGATAATCATGGTTATCGGGAATAAAAACACCGGGAAATCAACCTTTTCAAAAACACTCCTAAACTCATTCCTCCTCCAACACCCTTCCTCCCCAATCTCCTATCTCGATCTCGACCCCGGCCAATCGGAATTCTCCTACCCCTACAGTCTATCCCTCTGCGAATTCACCCAGCAGACCCCACCCAGCATCGGCGCCTCATTCCCATCCCTAATCACCCCCACCGATCGTCATGATCATTATTTCGGCTATACTACCCCCATCCACCTTCCACAACACTACATCGCGATCATCAAACATCTATTCCACATCTACGTAACCCAACACAAACCCAAGGGAAACAATTTGATCATCAATACACCCGGATGGATAAAAGGATATGGAAAACAGATCCTAATTGACCTAACTGAATTCATGAACCCGCATAACTTGGTCCTATTATCGAATAATTATCTCGAGCCTGCACATCCTGAGAATGTTGAAATCTATTCGGAGTTGAGGTTCGGGAGGTTGGAGGTTTGTTTGGGAATGTATCTTACTCCCAAATATTCGGCGGGGATGATGAGGACGTTGAATAAGTTGACCTATTTCCATTCTTCACCCACTGGATTCGAATTTGAAAAACATCTATTAGACCTGTCTCCGTTAAAGATCTCATATGAGACAACTGGGTCAGGATCGGGGTCGGGGTCATTTTTGGGTATAAACGCCGTTTCTGTATTGAACCACAAACAATCGCAAGACTTCAATTATGAGGATTTGTGTACGTTGGTGGAATGTTCAATTATGGGCGTCTATGCGATTGAAGATGAATTATTCCAATCGATTAAAGGGGCAGTTTTTAGTGATGTCAAATATGATACATGTCCTGAATATTTGGATCCAGATACGTTTCTTGAAATTGCCCATACTGAAGAAAAAGCGACATATTTGGGATTGGTTATAGTTCATAGTATAAACAAACCGGGGCGATATATGAACATATATCCCCCCGAAAACGTTCTTTCGGAAATGAAACAGAGGATTGGGGATGGGTTTAAGATTATACTTGTGAAGGGAGAAGGTGAATTGCCAAGCGTTGAAATGTTACATCCTAAATTGATTGGTGATAAGGTTAAGACCCTAAAGCGAAAACGAAAGAAGGGCTCAGATGAAGCTGATGTTGTGATTCCATATGTTAGTTTTGAAGCAAAGAGTAAAGTAGGAGGAGTTTGGAAGACACGAAGAAATGTCATGAGAAGAGGCCATCAACGTTAACCATTTCTTATTTATACATAAATTCTACTTTTATAGACAATAGATACTCACCTAAAGAACATCCCATCACCATCACCTTGTCCTCGATTAGGATTCACATGCACACTACTATTCTCCAATTTATACAACCTCCAAGCCTCCCTCACATGATGCGGCTGTAATGGCAGCACTCTATCCCCCTCATACCTCAACCGTCTCTCATCCACCTCAATATCCTCCCCCCTCTTCAAACTCTCCACAATCTCCCGTTTTTGTCTCTTCTTAGCATCAATATCCAATATGAACCTCGCCTTATGTTCCCTCTCCTGTATTTCAAAAGCTTTGGTAACCACCTCGCCTAGAAACGATTTCGATATCCCGGCAATGACGACTGCGATTTGGTGGGCGATGGAATGTCCAAGCACTCCATTACATATTTTTTTCACGCCTGGTTTGTTGATTGTCATTCTTCTGTATGCTTCGAAGCGCTCCATTTGGTCTTCTGTGAAGTTGGAGATTAATAATCGTTTTCGGTCTTCTTCCGATAGGTTTTTGTCTAGGGGGGTTTGTTTTAGGGTTTTGTATTTTTCAAGTAATTCGATGTCATCGATGTCTGAAAGATCAGTCATGTCGTCGTCATCTTCACTATCGTCTTCTTCTTCTTCACCATTGTCGTTA
Source organism: Hemisphaericaspora xylofermentans (assembly GCA_002105455.1). Classification (NCBI taxonomy): domain Eukaryota; kingdom Fungi; phylum Ascomycota; class Pichiomycetes; order Serinales; family Debaryomycetaceae; genus Hemisphaericaspora; species Hemisphaericaspora xylofermentans. The sequence continues at coordinate 4,596 of NDXA01000065.1, read as the reverse complement.
CCTTGTTCATTATAGTTGTCATCATCGTCATCATCGTTCATATAGTCCGACTCCACCTCATCGTCATCTAAGTTGATGTCTTCACTCTGTTTATCCAAAGCACTGAAAAAGACTCTCCATATCAATTCTTCATCTTCTTCATCTAAGCTTACATCACTGTCGTAATACAGTGCGGCATCGTCTGACTCATACTCTATCTCTGGTGTTGATGACATTGTTCTTCTTCTATAGAGTGGTGTATTGTTTGTTGATGATGAAAATTTAAATTTTTTTGTTTATATACTGTACGCTACCAAGTGTATTTAATCAGTTATAACTACTACTACTATTAACTACTACTATCTACTACTACTACTACTACTACTATAGAAGGAGTAGGCACCCACCATCCGAATTAGGAACGTTTGTTTTAATATTTCGTAGCATTTTACAGTTTTTCATTTTGCAAGTTATCAATCACGTGCTTCTTCCTGCATATAGTTTGTTTTTTTATCCTTTCTTCACCACTCTTTCTTTTTTACTAATCCACCTATCAGCAAGACAACCATAATCCAATCAATATAGCTCAATTGAATGGGTTATTCGTAGTTGTAACATCAAAATGAATGTCAGAATTTACCTATATATATATAGATATATTGTACGAGTTGTCTTAATTAGTAATTTTTCTTGAATTTTCTATTTGTAGGTTATGCAATACAACTTACAGTTTACTTACCGATTTTGCCTTTACGGTGTTTAAGAAACCATGCTAATTGGTTTGTGGAGGACTGTTTGTACCGTTTATTCCTGAATACAGCTAATTTAATATCATATAATTGGTTAGACCAACTAGGATCAGTTAAGTTAAGAAGATCAACAACAATTATCACCAACATCTTCTGTAACGTCTCCTTCTCCCATGGTGGTGCGTCTTCATTTATCTCATCAATCAACATTTGTAAATACCCCAACGTTTTAAGTTTCCGTTCTCCTTGTAATCGTAAATTGATATTTTGAATTGTACATATTGGCAGTAGATTCATATATTGTTCAATATGGGACATCATATCCCCCACTGGATCAGTTTCATTTAATTCATATATTGGACCATTTGATATTTGTATACTCGGGGCACTGTCACTTGGAACGATGTACCAAATCAAGCTCGTCACGTCAGTGAGTAGTTTAGATAGATTCAGAATTTTAGAACCAAACTTACTCATCAATAACTTACTACCAGCACCAGGTCTTACCATGATTCTAACACCAAATTTATCTGGGAGTATTGATTTCCCAGAAGTTAGAACATCAATCTCTGGCTTCAATAAATGATGAAGAATAGTCTGAGTGATCAAATATGGTAAATCATTAGAATATATCGAATCTAGATCATACACCACATATGCTTTTAGTTCATTTGCATTCAATTCAAGGGAAGAATCAGTAGATGAGATCAATTCTACCTTATATCCATCACCACCACCACCCTTTCCCAGAAGATTATCAATCAATTTGACATGAATGTTGGCGTTGGTGTTGTGAGTTAGGTATTTCAATTCTTGGTTGATTTGCGATTGGGTGGCTTGTATTAGATCTGGGAATATGAATTGTTCATTGTTGAATTGGATTGATACTGGGATGATTATGGGGAATCCATTGGTTAATAGTTGTTGTATTTCAGTAGTTGAATGGGCGGTTCTATTCCATATAAATGGTGCAATTAAGGAAAGTATAAAGAGTAAGCGGAAATACGTAATACTATTCCTACCAATATGTTTCATTCCTTAGTCTTGGTTGGTTAGTTAGTTAGTTATTTGTATGTTTGTCAATCTAAACACGATAAATTCTTTCTATTTCGCCGTAATTCTACTAGTGGAGATATACATTTATCTCTCTTTTAATATCTAATACGCTACTTTTGAAAAATTTTTGTTTGAGGACTTCTTGGTTTTATTACTACATGGATTTTCTATCTATATTCCTTCATAACTTTCCTTTTCATTCCCTTCCTTCCTATCTCTGCTGATACCAGATTATACTTGCTCTAAGTGCAAATCTGTTTTACAATTTTTCAACTTCTTTTTCTAGATGGTTGCTAAAGCTATGGGGTTCAGTTGGTACTAACAGAGAATGAGAATATTGTTTTGCTAGAAGCTGTTATCTTTTTCATTCGGAGCTGCTCTTCGTGTTCAGTTGTGCTTTGAAGCTGTTCATCGTGCGTTGTGTGATGTTTGACATGTGGAACCTGATGCTGGAATTCCTTTTGGTGGTATTCATGTCGTTATGGGTGGGTGGTGATCGGTGTCAAACTCTTTTCCACTGGTACCTTCCTCATGGTGGTACACCTCTTACAGTTCAGGCTTGCTTGAAAAGGTAGGTCTTTCTTATGGCGTTACAGACATATGCTTCAGTTGGATCAAAATATGAGATTGGGGGGGATGCTCCAAACGATGTTCAATTCCACTACCTGGTTAAGGCAAATGTCATCAGATCCGCAAATGAATAGAGGGGCTATTACTTTACCTGGCTATGTGAATTTGGGCAAATGACACAGATGAATTAATAGAAAACATATTTATATCCTTCTGCTTCCTTCGCCACTTGGATTTAAAGTCCAATTTTGCCTATAAGTCTTATTATTACACAGTCACTAAACCCATCCTAAATCAAGACAATTTACAGGTTACATATTCCGTTTATTAGAGTGACTATATTTTTGTTTTATCAGTTTGTCTTAATTAGTAATTTTTCGTGTATTTTCTATTTGCAGGTTATGCCATACAAATTACAGTTTACTTGAATAACCTTGGGTACATACTCCTGAATATAACTACTACAACTTCACGTAATTGGGTAGACCAGTCAGTTGATGGACCAAGAAGAAGATCATCAACAATTTCCACCAACTTCTTCTCTAACTTCTCCTTCCTCTTTGGTGGGGGGTCTTCATTTATGCGATCAATCAACATTTGTAAATACCCCAACGTTTTAAGTTTCCATTCTCCTTGTAATCGTAAATTGATATTTTGAATTGTACATATTGGCAGTAGATTCATATATTGTTCAATATGGGACATCATATCCCCCACTGGATCAGTTTCATTTAATTCATATATTGGACCAGTTGATATTTGTATACTCGGGGCACTGTCACTTGGAACAAAGATCCAATCCATGATAGTCATGACACTGAGTAATGTAGAAAGATTATCAAGTTTGGCAGCAATCTTCTCTTTTAAGGGACTATCATCGCTTATCATGACCTGAATATCAAGTTTATGTGGGAGTATTGATTTCCCAGAAGTTAGAACATCAATCTCAGGCTTCAATAAATGATGAAGAATAGTCTGAGTGATCAAATATGGTAAATCATTAGAATATATCGAATCTAGATCATACACCACATATGCTTTTAGTTCATTTGCATTCAACCCAAGTGATGAATCAGTAGATAAGATCAATTCTACCTTATATCCATCACCACCACCACCACCCTTTCCCAGTAGATTATCAATTAGTTTCACATAAATGTTGGTGTTGTTGTTAGTTATGTACTTCATTTCCTGGTTGATTTGCCATTGAACGGCTTGTATTAGATCTGGGAATATGAATTGTTCATTGTTGAATTGGATTGATACTGGGATGATTATGGGGAATCCATTGGTTAATAGTTGTTGTATTTCAATAGTTGAATGGGTGGTTCTATTCCATATAAATGGTGCAATTAAGGCAATTATTACTAGTAGGTGGTGATACCCAATCCTAATGGGTTGTTTCATTATAACCATTGCTTAGTTGGTTTGTTGTTTATTAGTCCATGGATTAATTTTGTTAATCCGGAATATGTCAATGGAAAAATTTAAATTTTATTTATCCGTAGTTATTCCATCTCATCACCAATAACCAATAACCAACAAGTATATAAGTAATGGCCAGCACTCCTTCTCTTCCAATAGCCAAAGGATTAGACCCCAAATCCCAAGAATCAGAATACGTTCACACAATCTACAACCAAATAGCCCCCCACTTCTCCCAAACAAGATATAAACCCTGGCCAATAGTTGAAAAATTTTTAACCTCCCGTCAAAACTATTCCATTGGGATCGATGTAGGATGTGGGAATGGGAAATATTTAGGCATAAACAAGAACCTCTACATTATAGGCACAGACAGATCATCGGGATTAATACAATGTGCACAAGAGATTTCCAAAGGGGGGTATGAATTAGGTATAGCTGATGGATTATGTCTCCCACATCCGAATGGGATGTTTGATTTTGCGATTTCTATAGCTGTAATTCATCATTTTGCGACTGAGGAAAGAAGGGTAGAAGCTATGGTTGAGATATTGTCGAAGTTGAGATCAGGTGGGGAATGTTTGATTTATTGTTGGGCGTTGGAGCAGGAGAGTTCGAGGAGAGGGTATAAGGAGGGGGATGAGCAGGATATTTTGATACCTTGGGTATTAAAGAAACCACAACCAAAGAAGGAAAAGAAGAAGAGGAATAAGAGAAGGAATAAGAAGGATGAACCATTAGAGGAAGAAGAGAAGGAAGAGTCAGAACAACCAAAGGTGGAAGAACAACAACAACAAGAACAACAAGAAGAAGAAGA
>NDXA01000064.1:0-73396 GCA_002105455.1 Hemisphaericaspora xylofermentans | reverse complement strand
AAATAAAATACTGGTAATCAGAAACTATATTTTTACTTACAAATACAATATTGAACTACTTTGAGGGTTATAATACATTATATCAGACACTGATTTTTATATATATTAATTACAAAATTATCCGTTGACGAACATACAATGTACGACAAAACTATCCTAATTTAAATCCAATGATAATCAAACAACTCTGCATGGTATTACTCTTCTCTCTATGTTGAGGAAGATTCGAACATGATCTCTAAATCATGTATGACCTATGATGTTTTTAACGTTTGATGGGAAGACCAAAGACAATCCTATCTATTGCTGTAATCCAGAAAGGGCACTCGAGAATTGAGAACCACCACTTTGTTGGTATTCCATCATGAAATCTTCCAACACACCAAAAGCTGCAGAAACACCAACAATAGCAGCAACTCCTTTTCCTAATCCGCCTAAAATTTCACCAACACAACAAGTTGCAGCCAATAAGAACGCACCGGAAACTGAAGCAACTGGAATAACTCTGGCCAATTCTTTAGTGACTGAGACATCTCTTTTACCTGAAATTGAAATACCTTGATCTTTGAATTGCTTAGAGATATCCTTTGGTGCAGATCCGGAAATGAAGCTCCATTTATTTGCGAACCAGACTGCCAAGACAATGATCGTAACAGAGTAGATGACGGTTCTGATTGGAGATAATAAGGACTGGATTAAGGAAGTTGAGCTGACAAAGTAGGAAAAGACCCCTGAAGACATAACTAAGTTATTAGAAGTTGGGGAGGTTTCATATTTAGCCAAGATTGGAATCAAAAATTCTGGAGCACCTACTTTAGACAATAAGCTAGTGAACGAATAAGCAAACATATGAAGGTTCATAATGGCAGTAAATGCAAATAAGACAGGTAATCCACCAGTGTATAATAATCTAATTGGGAAGACATTGTTCATACCTCTAACCTTTGTTGATCTAATTGGGATTTCAATACGGAAATTTTGTAACCCAATAAAGACAATAATTGACAAAACGGCAATGTAGAATTGAGTCAAGTTTGCTAATTGAGCACGAGTGAACGCGTGCCAAATAGTTGCAGCTGTTTGTTTTGGATTGAATAATTTGAAATTTCTAATTAAGTTAACTAAAGCACCCAAACTTTCAGTTTTGTTGGAGTTAACAATTGGAACAACTTCAAGACCTAAAACATCACCAATAAAACCAATGGCACTTTGTAAAGCCAAGAAACATAATGCACCAGAACCAAAACCATATCCTTTGTCAAAGATTTCAACTAATAAAGTAGTAATCCAAGACCAAGAGGCAACTTGAGTGAAAATCAAAACATAAGTACCTAATGGGATTGAATCCTTCAAAGGGTCATAACCACGAATGGCATTGTCATAATACCCAGAAGAAATAAGTTCAATGGTGTAACAAACAGCTAAAATGAAGGCAGTCAACTTTTGTCCAGTTTGGAATAATTCACGATCATATCTTAACCCCAAATTGATGTTAATAAATCTCAAACCAGCAGCAAGTTGCCAAATAAAACCGGCAGTTAAAACCGGTAATAAACCCAATTCTAAAAGGGTACCCTTTTCCATAGCAAAGATTGATCTAAAACTATAGAAAGGATCATTGATGTAAAATTGTGAGTTTTGTTTTAAACCATAAATTGGCAATTGGCCTAAGACAAAGATGATGGCACTACCCACGGTATATACGATTCTTTCATCAAACGCAATCTTTTCAATAGGTAATTCAACTTCTGGTAAAATTGGCAAGAAGAATTTGACCAAGTCAAGAAGACGGACTTGAAAAATTGTTAGTATTTCTGGTAAATTTCTTGAATCAATTCAGACAAAAAAAATTAAGCGACACAATTAAGTGTATTCAAATACATACATCCACCCATAATGTATATGTATATGTGTATTAGTAGTGTTTTTGTTAATAACAAATGCCGTTGTGAGTGGGATATTCGTTGATGGACGTTTTTTTTAATCCGTTGTTGGTTTTGCTCAATGTCAGTTAAATTTCAACAGTCACGAGGAAAAAAAATTTCATCGGTCTTTGACGAATACCAACACATTATTAATACGAACTGCACTTTCAACGACAAATTCTTCTCCCTAATAAATGGCACGAAAAAAAAAATCTGAAGATAGAAAGATTTACGGAGATACGCTGAGACGGAAGAAAAATTGGCGAGGGGAAGAGAGAAAAACTACGGTCCTTTGCTGGCTACAATTAATTAATTAATTAATAATCACCACCCACAATTTAATTGAATATCACCAACACACACATAGGCCACTTTGGGTATGATATTTTATCACCAGTAATCCCAAGCGGTATATACAAATATAAGACTGAACCATAATAAAACAAAGAGTATTAGAATGCGTACTAATTTCCGTGACAATGCAAACCTATAAATCACTACAAATACTGACACAAATCATTTTGCAACCATCTTTAATGACTAAACAATATTATTAAACCTAACAAAATCCATTCAGAATGTATAACCTTCCTTATGGAATGCTCTGAAAACTAAAACCTCAACCGTAAGTTTATCATTCTATAAGTAGCAAAAGTCCTCCCTTTTTTTCCCTTTCCAAGTAAACCTTTCCAGTATATGTTGCTATGTAGCAACGCTTTCCAGTATATGATGCTTCGTTCTTAGCGCATGTAGCAACCACCCAACTAACCAATCAGGACAAATTCTAAAAATAAACTAAATAGATTAAGACCCACGACATAAAGCAATTTGCAGAAATCAACTTCCTTTTGGCAAAATCTTTCTTTCCAGATTCCCCATTATTTTCTTCAATTTATCTCATTCCATGACCCATCACCTCCACAAACTATTCCAGAAGATTTTGTGGTTTCTGAAAACGTCATTGGCTCAACAGAAATTTCAGGATATGAAACAACCCCACTTGGCTCTTCTCGCGGTATTCTATGTAAATAATTGATATAATCGGTGGTACCGGCAGCTGCACACCTAGGGAAATTTACACTCGTATATTGTCGAAATGAAGAATTTATGGATGTATCATTCTTGTTATTCAACATTAATACTCTATAAAGCAATTGACCTAATAAGGAAGCAGAATTTGATTCTTCATTTTTATCTAAAAGATAATTTTTAATATCTATTAATTTATGAAATTTCTTTACTTTGGCAACTTCTTCTTTATTCAAATATTGAAATAACTCATCACCATAAAATTGCTTCAACAAAATCTTCCGGGCTTCTTCCTCTGATACTACCTTTAATCTTCCAGTAGATCTTGTTGTCATAACTGTCTCATCTAGATTCCAACTCGCGACATTCTCATCCATTAACAAATGAGAATGGAGCAACGCGTTATTATTTGAATTATACCAACTATTTATCTTGTTTGATAAGTTATCTTGTTGTGCGCTAAAAAACACATCCTGTTCAGCATTTTCATCATCATATTTGGAATCATTTTCTCCTGTTTGATCCTCATCAACATGGAGGTCTTCTTCCTCCTCGTCCACTTCCTCCAGCTCAGACGAATAAGTAGCCGTGTTTGTTAAGGATAGTATATCAGACGTGTTTCTCGTCTGAACTGATCTGACGGGGTTAAACAACACGTACAGTGATTGTTCAATGTCAACAATTTCTAATTCTTCATAATCAGATAAAATACTTGATGAAGTCTCATAGTTGTTGTATCTATTCCTTTTAATGGATGATGTTCTTGTACGGTCACCTGATTTGGGTTTTAATGAATTCATTCGTTGATGATTGTTAATTCTATCAATGTCGTTTCTATTATTGTTAAAATTAGTGTTTGGTCGTTCAGCAGTTTTGGTAACCCCTAATTTAAAAGGAATAGGATTTATTGACATTATCAATCAAAAAAAAAAATCTTGGAGGGGGGGACGGGGGGGGTTGACAAGGTTTTATATTTTGCTAGTGCCAAAATAAAATACGTTCACGTTGTTGTGCAGTTTATTTATTTATTTACTTGTGTGCCAAGTTTAATTATTTTTCCCCTGTTAAGTCCAGTGTTCTTGTACCGTTGCGTTGTGTTGTTGTAATTGACAGATAAGAAAGATTGATTGCCTCTGGGTTAAGTACATATGTTATAAACAGAACCTATCTATTTTGCAATAAAACCAAGTCGATCGACATAAAAAGACAATTCTATTCCAGAAGGAAATTGTAGAATTTCTACTTACTTTTTATAGTAAAGGAAGAGATACGTAATAGATATGCACATTTCAAGACTGTGGTGGAGGAACGGAAGGAAATAGAGAAATTCGTTAACTGTTCTAATATTTTTTATAGGGTATTTATTTAAAACTAAAAAAAAAAAAATGATAAGAAACTGTGCTGCACTTGACACAATAAAATTTTTAAATTAAATATTTTTTTTGTTCTTCCTTTCTATTGTTAATGAAAGTCACCGCTAAATAGCAAATGATGACCCTCATTGGAGTACACCTCTGTTTCATTGGCATCGCAATGTTCGTACGATTAGAATGTTAATGTAAACGATCAATCAATAATAAATCTTTGAATCTGTGAACCTTTGATTTGGTTTTTTTTTTAACTTTGCTTCGCTATTATCCCCTTAAAAGGAAAGTTGCACGCGAACTGTCATTCGTAATGATTTTTGATCTAACCCACAACAATGAAATTTCCACTTTATTTACCTCACACAAATTAAAATCTCCCCTCCCTTACGATTTCCGAATGTTCACATCAGAAATTGAAACGCACCATGACCTTACCTCTCATCAAACAAACAAAACCAGTCCAAATAATTTTCCAAGAATGACTCTAAACTCTAGTCAACTGAATTCCTCAATAATTTATTTTCAGTTTCTGAGAGAATAGTTTAATCATCATTCCATGATCCACGATCCATTGTTACAGTTTTCTTCCTTCGCTAAATTTTATTGAAGTAAATATTTATCGAATGAAATTTGAATTTCCGAAAGCTTATCCTATCGTTTTCTACAAGATGTATTTTCCGATGTCTTAATTGATGTCTGCCAAGTGTACTTTCCCTCTCAACAAATTTTCCTCTCAAACTCAAGGAACTGATGAACCCAAAAAATTTATAAATGTTACGGTGGGGAATCTTTGGAACTAAAGGTATCAGAAAAAGAAACAGGATTATTCATTTCTGCAAAAGAACATAAAAAATATTTCTAAATCTTATGTCAGCAACACCCAACTCAGTGTGATCTGATATGACGATTTCTTGGCCATATGTCGTTTCAAAATCATCATATTAAGAGGTAGTTGGCAACATTTTCAAAAAAATCTCTGGGCCTTAGCCTCATTCGCAATTTGAATCCTTAAATATTAATCCGGAAGCGGAAAAGAAGATAATTGTCTACGGCGATCTCTCATGGTGAGAATTATTTTATAGAGAAAGGAATTTGGACTCAATCGTTCTAGAACCTATTTAGAAAGCGATAACGGAATTTGTTCATCAAATAGATCTATCAGACATTTGCAGGAAGAGAAGAGATATGTTGAAATAGCTTACCTATTTTCTAGTATTCAAATTGAACCATTCGCAGAGTTTCCAGAAAGGTTCCAGTCCCCTCGGGATTGTTCTGGTTACCTAATGTAACGTATATGACTAGTTTAACTTGTTAGTACTCCATGTTTCCTAACCAATAAATCATCGTAGATATTATTCCTCATTATATTCAGATAGGGGTGAAAGACTATTTTAAATAACATGTATAAATAATCATTTAATTATTATCAGAATTAAACATAATCATCCTTATGAGAAATTGAAATATCCATTAAAAAATTCTTATCATATCACATGCTTTAGACACATGATACGCATTGCTGATGGGATATAACATACTGTTGATATTGCTCTTCTAGAATTTCTGCCAATTAACAAATTAGCATTCTACTATTTCATTTGCAAGTCTTTGATACAATTGTAAAAGAATTTCACTTAAAAAGTTTCACTGAAGAATATTTTTCAAATTTTTCGGCGATCAAAAGAAGTTTGTCCGGGTAAATGTCTATTTTATTTTTCATTTTCCCCAGCCCTTTTAAATTTTCAATCTTTCAAAGAAAGGGAATTCGGGAACACTGTAACTCTCACCGTAGAATATTATAAAATTTCATAAATCATATAGCATTACTAAGAAAAAATGGCCGTTAAAGGATTGGGAGAATTAGATCAAGAGTACGATGGTATGTATTTTTTCAGAAAAATCTATCAAGCTAGAAATTTCAACTTTCGAGAACACGCTTGTTGATTTGATCATATTACTAATCTTATACCTTCAGGATCCAATTTAAGAATTGGTATTATTCATGCTAGATGGAACAAAAAGATCATTGATGCCTTAGTTGATGGTGCTGTCAAAAGATTAACTGAATTAAACGTCAAGAAGGAAAACATCATCATCGAAACCGTTCCAGGATCTTTTGAATTACCTTACGGATCAAAATTATTTGCTGAAAAACAAAAAAGATTAGGAAAGCCATTGGATGCAGTCATTCCAATCGGTGTATTGATTAAAGGTTCAACTATGCATTTTGAATATATCTGTGATTCAACTACTCATCAATTAATGAAATTAAATTTTGAATTGGGTATTCCTGTCATCTTTGGAGTTTTGACCTGTCTTACTGAAGAACAAGCTGAAGCTAGAGCAGGCTTGATCCCTAATAAGATGCATAATCATGGTGAAGATTGGGGTGCTGCCGCAGTTGAAATGGCAACTAAGTTTAATTAGTTTTTTTCGATATTAGTCATTTTTATATTCAATGCATTGGTTAGATACGTATTTGATTTTGATAGACCTCATTTCCAGGATTTTCAGGCTTGTGAATATGTTATTTTCATGGTAATTACATTTTCAACAACAAGATATTTAGAAGCATAACATAAAACTAGCTTTCTATTGGTATCTTGGCCATTTCTTGGAATCATTGAAGCTTTCTAAACCTTTGTAAAGTCAAAATATTTCTATATAGAGGAAGCATAGAGTAGTAAACTCCATCTGCTAATTATTTCCGTTCGAACCAACTTTAACAAAACCAGAACAATCACGCCATGTGCGTTCTTGAGAGTCCGCTGTGAATATAACCTTTTCGAAACATTGTAGTAAACATATATGTATTCTAACATTTTTTGTACTTATATATTAGCTAAATTTGAGTTTGGAACTTAAAAGCGATCGTTTTCCCATCAACTAACAATCATTCGTTAAGTACCCTGAGGAATTTTTATGGCTGCAAATTCTTGACCTTTTTTTTTGAAACTTTTAAAACAGCACTGCATTTCATAAACTAAAGAGGTAAGTGCTAACACTATATACCCATGGATACAAAGCAATTGAGAGGGCTTCCAAAGGAGGTTTATATTTCTTTTGAAATACATGTAAGCTATTGTTCCTGTTGTCATATAAATTCTAGTTGTATGTGAATAGAAAAATTAGTAAAGTAGTTTGAAATTTCTTTTCATCGCCATTTTGGGGAAAAGCCACTGTATGTGGGGACCATAGTTAGATCAAGAGATGTCTATCCATTAGTTAAGAAGTTGAAAATTGTCTCCACTGAGATCTTATTGTCCATTTGTTTCCGCGGATAATCTTTGCTAAAAGTTATTGTTGGAAAAGACGATTAAAATCTCGAATAGGTAATAAATTGATGATCGCAGCCATTATGAGAAATCTAACCATACTACAATCCGTCATACAACTCAAGCAAGGGTCCCTTATCTTAGGACTGCACGCTCATTATAATATATACAGAGAGACAAATAGCCTCATTTCTTATAAGTTTTCCTGGAATCCAATAACCCAGGATATTACCAAGAAACACTACTAGATTCAATGTACAGGACGTAGTCCCGGATAGTAGACTAAATAGATCAAATAAATAGAACAAATATCTGTACGTCCGCGGTTTCGGTTGATTGAGAAAGTTATTTAATTTGATGTATGAATTATTTTGTATATTAGTAGATATTCTAGCAGAAATCCACATATCCCATCTCCACAGGGGTATGTTTGATATTTATAGTATATCCTTTTGGGCAAGGGGAAACATCTCTGCCACTAAACAAGACATCATAAATTATTATTTAGAAAGGACGTAAATTATGAATTCTCCGTGTTCGATCAAAATGGATGAATGGGTTACTGGTCTAATGAACGGCACCATGATTTGTAAAACACATAGATCCGCTCTCACGAAGTCAAGACAAAGTTATTCTTTGAAGAAGAGATATGAAAAATAGGGAATAGTGTCATATATGTAAACTATTGGAATCGTTAGGAATTGTCGCTGGTTCTTGCTCATACTAAATTTTTCGAGATAGCAATAGTTGTAGATAGGAAGCGAAGCGATGATGAAAAAGACACCGAAGGAAAAAGAAGGCTACAAAACGTTAAGAAACGGGCAATGAAGGATTGTAAATTTAGGTGCTTTAGCAAATTACCTTTCTAATCGAGACACATCTGGTATCTTCCTGTATTGATTGCAAAATATCATGATGATAAACGACAAAAAAAAGGACAACTTCGGCAAAAAAAAAAAAACCCTCACATGACCAGATCAAAAAAACCGACACATATTTCCATATTTGGATAAAAGCCTTTTGAACAAAAAAATGCGTGACCTGACTCACATTTGAAATCCCAAATGAACAAGCAAGACTTCGTGGCCAAGCTGGTTAAGGCGTGAGACTGTTAATCTCAAGATCGTGAGTTCGACCCTCACCGAGGTCGCTTATTTTGAAGCCTTTATGGCCAAGTTGGTAAGGCACCTCACTAGTAATGAGGAGATCGTCAGTTCGAATCTGGCTGAAGGCATTTTTTGGTATTTGGAACATCTAACTGCACACCATTGTTTTGATTGGTTTGATGGTGAAAGCCTGTTAGCTGAAAGTATTAATGTTTACTTGTTTTGAGGTTATTTTTTTTTGTGGGTGAAAACAAATTATCATCTTTGAAAAATTCAATCTTTCATCGTAGTTAGGTGATGCGTTAACCTAACAAGAATCGTTATATCCAGATGCTTACACGTAGGTTCAGTACCTCTATACGACATTATAAGAAATTTAAATACGATCCAGACTATAAGTTTAAATGTGGTCTTGAAATTCATACTCAATTAAAGACAAAACACAAATTGTTTTCCCTTTCTGAAACAAGTTTCAATGCTACAGCAAACACCAAAATTAGTTATTTCGACGTGGGATTGCCTGGATCTCAACCAAAGCTTAACCCCGAAGCACTTTATTTAGCATTAAAGGCTGCGGTTGTGTTCAATTGTGATATACAGCCATTTTCAACTTTTGATCGTAAGCACTATTTTTACCCCGATCAACCATTGGGATATCAAATTACCCAACATTATCATCCAATAGCTAAAAATGGATTTATTGAATTGGATCCAAAATTTGATGATATAAAGGATAAGAAGATTGTTCATCTCGAGCAAGTACAAATTGAACAGGATACTGGAAAAACAGTGAACTTTGATGATAGAATTACTATCGATTTAAATAGAAGCAATACCCCACTAATAGAAGTCGTAACAAAACCAGATTTTGAAGATATCAAACAAGTGCATTCGTTTGTGAAGAAGTATCAATTATTGGTTAGTTATTTAGGTATCTGTAGTGGTGATTTGGAAACTGGGGCTATTAGAGTCGATGCCAATATTAATGTTAATGAACACCCAAGGGCAGAAATAAAGAATTTAGGAAGCACAAGTGATATTGTTAATGCTTTACAATATGAATATAACCGTCAAGTAAGCGAACTTAAACAAGGAAATCAACTTGTGCAGGAAACGAGGGGTTGGGATGGAGCAAAGACTAGATCATTACGTAGGAAAGAAGATGCATTAGATTATAGATATGTTCCAGATTCAGAATTGGCAGCAATTAGATTGAGCGAGAGAATTGGACAAGAAATCAAGGATACATTACCTTCTTTGCCTGATCAAGTCCTCGATGAATTGACCAGTGCACCTTATAATTTAAAGTTAATCCTTGCCAGATATCTTTTGAATTCACCACCAGTATTACAATACTATTATCGATTTTTTCATAGATATACAAAAGAATTGAAGCAACTGCCAAATTCAGCCAATAATTGGATATTCCAAGAATTGTTTGCATGCTTTTCAAAGTCTCAGACTGATTTTGACGTTGATATTATTAGCTCGGACCTATTGTTTGAAATAACGAAATCAGTTTTAGATAAACAAATTTCGTTGGTAGCTGCCAGAATTTTATTGAAACATTTGATTAAAAATCCAAAAGCTTCTAAGCAACCATTACAAGAATTATTTGAAGAGCTTGATTTGGAGAAACCACAAGGTATTTCCCCTGAAGAATTGGACGAGGCGATAACAGAACTATGTGAACACATTATAGTGACCAACCCAAAACTAGTGGAGACAATACGCAACGGTAAACCAAATGTAGTCCAAGCATTAGTTGGCTTAGCAATGAAAGAAAGTCAAGGAAAAATCCATGCAACCGACTTTAGGGCAAAGTTTAATGAACTTCTTAATATAGCATAGAATACATACATACATAGACTTTATCTGTAAATAATCAAAGATACAAAAGGGATGTAATAAATTAAAAAATAGAGAGTTCGGTAGGTTAGACTTGCTTCACTTTGAACCTGAAGGAAATATCGCCAGCTTTCTCTGTGTCACGAAGAATGTCTTGTAGTTGATTATCATACCCGATTGGGAGACCAACTTCTTTAGGATCCAGAGTTACAGGGCTATTAGAAGGCAGTTCTCCAATATCAAATTCTGCCAAAACACTTGCATATTTACTTTCAAACTCGTGCATAGTTGGAGCATTACTAAGGGGACTGTTGTCACCAAGCTTTGATTTATTCGTTAAAGTTTTCATCTCGCTTGCTGTATGTGTATGTAGAAGTGCTAGGTCGGTTTGATTGTCTTTTGCTGGAAGTTTGATATGGATCTTTTCCAAAAATGACTTATACATCTCCACAGCATCATCACCCAAACCAAACAAAAGGAATGTTAAAACAGCTAACCCCAGATTGATAAATCTGTAATAAAGCGATAGCATTCCGTGATCTGCATGAATCGGAATTCCCCAGTCCCAAGTGTGTACTTGTTCCCAGACAAACGTAGAATACGGAGTTGAAACTTTTTGATAAAAACTAACTATCGACACCGGGACCATTATTAGAATAACCAAGAAACAAAATATTAGCAATCTAGCAAATCTCTTTATGTTTAAACCTGAATTAGTACACAAAAGAATATCATTGGCGTCTTTTCGTTTTTGGAAAAATTTGAATAAAGCTAAACAACTAAAGATCAATGCTGGAACGCTCCAAACTATACTCCAAATATGCTGCAATCCAATAGAAGCATAGGTGTCCAGGAATACTATACTGCACCCAACGTATTTGAAGATATCATATCTTGAAATCTGAACAATATAAGTTGTAGCCATTACGAATATTGGAACGATAAGACAAATAGATAAATCGATAGTCACCTTTCTCCAACTTGTCTTATCTGTGTAAATTGGATTTTTAGCAGACAAGATTAAATATAAGTTTAAACCTAACGCTGTAATTGCACATAACTTACCAACACTAGATCCCACTTCTAACCTAGAAGTAACATCACACCATCCATAACCTTCCCAAGCATAGAAGTAATCATCGCCTCCCCAAATGATTGCATTGAGAAACCCATTGAAATTAAGGAACATTAACCAAACCATCAAACAGATTGCAGGAATATTTTTACATTTACAATGCCAAATGAATGGAGGAACAAGTAGAATGAAACTGATAAAGCTCATCGCAGATATTCCTTTTCCAATTGCGTTCATGTCGAAAGTATTTTTGATTTTTTAATTACTGATAACAATTAAAGGTAAGAAATGAAGGAAAACTCCATTATTATTATTTTCAACCATATCTTTAGTACTTATAGTGATCGTGCTAAAACTTATTTCTAAACTTTGATCATTCGTAATTGTAAAAAAATTGCCTTGTGTTGTCCCATTGAAATCCAGATTAGGAAAATTTTGCAGCCTTTTTATTTTCCGTTTTAGATTTCCTATGGAAAAATCTGGGACCAAAGAAGTTTACAGCAGGTTAACCATGAAAAAACATGAGGCCACTACTAACGTAAACCCAAAATGTAAAGGATATATTGTTAACATTCTACGATTTTTACCAACGGCTATATTAAAACATTTTAAATTAAAAAAGAAACTATATACTATACTAATAATAATTAAAACCAACCAAGTGAAATACAAAATGCAAAAGGAAATAACAACAACAGGTTGTCTAGGCAATAACGGACTTTAAGACTTCATTTGCAGAAACAACCCCACCATAGTTTTGATCCAAGTATTTTAATAATTCAACAACCTTGTTCTTTAATTCGTCAGTGGAAAATTGTTTCATGGCTTCAAGGTTTTCTTCTCTACCTAAAGTAGATTCATTAGCTAATTTGATTCTATCAGCTTCAGCAACAAACACAGCAGCAAAGACTTCAACAACCTTTGGAGTTTGAGAAACGATGATTTCATTTCCAGATTCATATAATTTGATTATCAATTCAAAGATTGGGGTGTTTTCTTCAATACCGGTCTTCAATGGTAAGTGTTCTAACAATGGACCAAGAACGTGTTCCAATGGAACGGCTTGTTGGTTCTTCAAAGCCATTCTAGAAACACAACCACAAGCATTAGCATAAGATCTGTTGACAACTTCCTTAGTTTCCTCGTCATCAGTACCAGCCTTCTTATCAGCCTTTGATAATAATTGGAACAATAATTGTAAGATGTGAGGATATGCAGAAGAAAGATCAACTGGACTGTGTTCAATGATTAAACCAACACCATAAGCAGCATTACCCTTAACTTCTAAGGATTTATCATTAGCAACTCTATCAACGAAAATTTCAAGTAATTCTTCAGCAAATGGGTTAGAAGCCTTTAATCCAGCAATGATTTCAGCAATAGCACCAATAGAACCAACTCTCATTGATTTAGACTTACTACGAATATTGGCCAAGATTTCATCCTTGAAAGAAGTGAAAATCTTTACGAAATCGCCTTCTAAAGCAAGAGATAAGTTAATCAAAACTTCCAAAGCAGATTCGTATAATAAAGCATCGGTTTCAGAAGCATCCTCATCATCATCAGCTGGACCATCTTCATCTTCAACTTGACATGGGTGTTCTTTCTTTAAAATGGACATTAAAGAGGAACATAAATTCTCTAATGCTTCAGTATCAGCAGCGTTTTCAACAATAGCAATAGCACCAAACTTGTGAAGGGATTCTGCAATACCATCTAAGATACAAGCAACCATAGTGAGTTCGAATTCTTCTTCCAAAAGTGGAACAGCAATATTTCTAACTTGTTGAATCAATTGTAAGATTGATGGGTCAACGTATGATTGTGCTGGAACACCCTTTGGAGCCTTGAAACCTTCACCATAAGTAGCAATAAACATAGCTTTAGTGATCTTGAATAAACAGTTCATAGCAGCTTCTCTCATACCATAAGAGTTTTCAATTTGATCTTCTAAAGATTTAATGGAAGCTTCAACGTATGGAGCAAATTCTTTACCAGTACCAACAGCTAATTCACCTAAGGCAACAGAAGCAATTTCCTTCTCAATGGTAATACCAGTATGAACCTTAAGACCTTCGTCTAAATCTTCAGCATCTTCATCGAGCTCTTCTACATTGAAAGTGAACTCATTTTGTTCTAAACATTTAAGGATTTGTGGAACAATTTGATCTAAGAATCCTGCAAATTCAGGACCGTAAACCTTTGCCATATTAGAAATGAAAGCAAAACCAGATTCTCTGATTCTTGAGTGTTCGGAACTTAATGAGGTGTAAGCAGCTTCAACTAATGGTTTAGCATAAGTAGAGAATGAAGCGGAACCAACAGCTCTGGCCATGGTAGAAATGTTTTCAAAAGTAGATGCTCTTAATTCAATATCATCTTCAGTCATACCTTCAGTTTCAGCGGCATTGGTAATGAATGGCTCTAATAATTGAACAGAATTGTTGAAGTATGGAGTAAAAGCTTTACCAGAAGCAAATGCAGTGGAACCGATAGCTGAAACAATAGCAGACTTCAAGGAAGATGAGTGAGCTTGTTGTAACATGTGGAATAACTTGTTCATCAATGGTTCAATGTAAGTACCCATAGCATCGTGACTCATGAATTCAATCAAACCATCTAAAGCGTAACAAGCGTATTTGTAGGCCTTAACAGAAGAAGCAGAGTCAATGATGTCAATTATCAAAGGTAATAATTCTTCGTGATATTCAGCAACAATATCTTGAAGTTCAGAAGTTAATTGAGATAAGGTTCTTAATGCAGCAACTCTGACAATCATTTCGGAATCCTTTAAACCGTTAACAACGGCTGGAACAATCTTTTGAATATGGTTAGAAATGTAGTCTGGGGCACCAGCAGAGGAAACACCAACCGCTAATAAACCAGCTCTTCTTTCAAATTGATTAGCAGAAGATAACATAGATGGTAATGCTTCAAAAATTGGACCAATAACTTGAGATGGTGGTAATTCACCTGATAAGACAGCCAATAATCTCAAAGCTAAAGTGGAAGGTTCATTTTCTTCATTTTCATTTTCTTCATCTTCTGTTTCCAACTCATCTTCAATATCAATTTCTTCAGAAGCAATCTTTAAAGCAACCAATGTGATTTGAGGACCCAATTTGTTAGATGAGATCTTAGATTTTCTTAAAGATACACACGAAATCAAAAATTGTAAACCAAAAGCTCTATATTCTTCATCTAATTGTGTGTTGGTGACCATTTCTGCGATCAATTGGACCAAGGCAGGTAATTGATCACCAATTAATCTGGTATCTAAGAAGATTAAACTGTTGAAGACATTGAAAACTTGTTTAGCTGATTCAGAATCATTACCAGAAATAACTTCCTTTAAGACTTCAACCATTCCTGGAATAGAAGCTTTGAATTTATTACACAAGGTGATGTCGGTTTCAGCATCTTCTTCAAGGAATTGAGAAATGACATCCAAAGCTAAAACAGAATTGACTCTAACTTCCTTTGAGCTTTGGTCTCCCAATAAAGCGGA
Organism: Hemisphaericaspora xylofermentans; assembly: GCA_002105455.1. Taxonomy (NCBI): domain Eukaryota; kingdom Fungi; phylum Ascomycota; class Pichiomycetes; order Serinales; family Debaryomycetaceae; genus Hemisphaericaspora; species Hemisphaericaspora xylofermentans. The sequence goes on along the minus strand of NDXA01000064.1, from coordinate 58,263 downwards.
GAATAAGGTTAAGAAGTTATCAACATGTGGGATTAAGGATGGAGTTTGAGTTTCTAAGATGGTTAATAAAGTAAAAACACCAACTTCTTTAATTTGAACATCGCTACCTTGAATAGCTTCATTCAAAGTAGTTAAAAGGGTTGGCCATTCTCCATTTTCCAAGTCAATTTCACCAATGGCAGAAACCACACGAGCAGATGAATTTCTAACACGTTTATTTGGTTGTTGGAAAGTGTGATTTAATATGGATTCTCTAATGGAAGGTTTTAAAGAAGCATCAATCTTTTCCCAATTGTCTGCTACCAATTTTCTAGCTTCAACAGATGCTAATTGTTTAATTTCATCATCTTGAGCATTTTGTAAAATATGAAATAAAGCTGGTAAAGCTAATGGATTTTTGTAAAATTCCTTTTGTAATTTATTGGAAGCTTGTTTAATTACAGTTGAATCTGGAACTAAAGTTTGTCTTAAAGTTTCTTCTAAAGAAGTAAGAAATTGAGCGTCCATTGTGAAAATAAGACAAACTTACAAGTAATATATCTCCAAACTTAGGAAAGTATAGATAGGAAGAGAAAGAGAAAGAGGAAGATCAAAACGTGGATTTTTTTTTCATTCCGTATTAACAAACTTAAAAGTTAACCACTAAAACAATAAAATTATTGAAAACAAAAAAAAAAAATTCCCGATGAGCAAACCACGTGACTTCAACTTTTTTTCTTTTAAACAATTCACGTTCGTGGTGGTGTTGTTGTTGTCGTCAATTCAACTACGAAGTCAACACAAAGAGTATCTATAATTATACGAAACCTCTATAAATGATCACATTATATCATTAATGTTCATTGGCATCTCTTTAATCTTGGTTGAATAGTGTCTTTCAATATCTTTTAAGGTTGATATATCATCCTTAGTAATTAAATTGATAGCAACACCTTTTCTTCCAAATCTCCCTGATCTCCCAATTCTATGAATATAATTTTCTTTATCAGTTGGTAAATCATAATTTATCACAAGAGACACTTGTTGAACATCTATTCCTCTAGCCCAAACATCCGTGGAGATAAGCACACGTGAGTTACCCGTTCTAAAATCATTCATAATAGAGTCTCTTTCATCTTGCTTCATATCTCCATGCATTGCAACAACAGTAAAGTTTTGCTTCTTCATTTGTTCACTTAACCAATTAACCTTTAATTTTGTGTTGCAAAATATAACAGCTTGAGTAATCGTCAAATTATCGTATAAATCACATAAAGTATCAAATTTCCAATCTTCCTTTTCACATTGTATATGATATTGTTTAATCCCCAGTAACGAAATTTCATCTTGTTTAACCAAAATTTTAATTGGATCAGTTGTAAATTTATTTGTCATTTCTAAAACTTCTCTTGGTAATGTTGCACTTACTACAACTACTTGAGCTCCAGGTGGTAGATGTTTATAAATTTCATAAATTTGTTCTTTAAATCCTTTAGTAAATAATTCATCTGCTTCATCAAGAATTAAGATTTTGATATTACGAGTACCAATATTTCTTCTTTTTATCATATCTAACACCCGTCCAGGTGTACCACTAACAATTTGTTGTCCCTGTTGTAATTTTTTAACATCTTCACCAACATGTGTACCTCCAATACATGCATGTGTATGAATATTCATATAATCCCCTAAATGTTTAACGACATTTTGGATTTGAACTGCCAATTCTCTAGTTGGCGAAAGAATTAATGCTTGACATTCTTTTGATTTTGTATCTATAGCTTGTAACATTCCTATAGAAAATGTGGCAGTTTTACCTGTTCCTGATTGTGCTTGAGCAATAGTGTCTTTCCCACTTATGATTTGCATAATGGCTCTAGATTGAATTGCGGAAGGTGCTTCAAATCCATACCCATATATTCCTTTCAAAAGTTCTGGTTTTAATTTCATACTTTCAAACGTACGATGTACCTTTATACCTTTGGTAGATTTATGACTAAACTTTAACTCATTATCTAACTCCTTATCAAACTCATCCATACTTCCCAAATGTTGCTGTTGTTGAGTTTTGTCTAAAATTAAACTTAGATGAATGAAATTTCAGTATCCAGCTTTGCGATCCATCATCATCTTCATCGCATCATAATAATTTTTTTTTGTGGTGGTGAAGATCATCACAAGATAATGATGATGACGATGAGCATCTCTCGGTCAACAACACCAACATAAGAACACACTCACACAATGCCATCGTCAACAAATAATTCGGTAATTGTATTACTTGGAGGAGGACATGCTGCCGGAAAGCACACGGCAGCAGAAGAATTAAAAAGGGGTATATCAGCCATGATCACAGAATCAAAACTACAAGTAGAATTGATAGATATGAACAAATTCAACTCCGAATGTAATTCTACAATAGATTCAAGTCAATATAATAAGGATAAAGTAGATGCAATCACGGTAAGAACTGAGGATGTAACATATCCTCGTCTTAAACCTTCGAGGTTTTCATTTGGCTTATTAAAACAGGAATTAAATAATAGTTTGGTATCGCCACCAGATGCCCCCCAAAAGATATTGATAGTTCACGGACTATATGCATTATATGATAAAGATATAAGAAAAATGGCTCACATTAAAGTGTTCATTGATAGTGATCCAGACACTCGTCTTATTCGTTGGATAAGAAGAGATGTATTGGGTGAAAAAGCTGAGACATTACAAAGTGTAATTAATACATATTTACTTGGAGCAAGAGCAGAAATGAGCGATTTCATCTTTCCAACTAAAGAATTTGCTGATGTTATTATGCCAAGGGGTGCTGAAGCAAATGCAATCAGATTGGTAATTGATGGAATTATGTTGCATTTGGTTGATAAACATTTGCAACCGGAGAAGATGTATTTACCTACTACTGGGAACTATTTACGACCAAGCGAATTTGGAAACTTTGAACAAGAAAGATTCGATGATCAAAAGAATATGTTTTATAGCTTAGATTAAAGGGATAAATATAAGCGTTTTTATTATAGATTACCGCTATATGTATAATACTCTAAAAATACACCAAAGAACTTTTATTAAATGAAACACTAAAGTACGGCTTTAGCAAATTCATTTATTGGATCATTATCAAGATTATATTCATTGAAATTGCCAATCTTTTCAGCTGGGATCGATTCTCTCAATTTCTTGTCATCAGTATACCAAGCTTTAATCAAGTATGTCATTTCGTTTACTCTTAAATCATTTGTGAAACCCGGGTACACTTCAAACGTATTGTGTTCTATTAATGATTTCATTACATAGTATAATCGTTCATAATTGGCACCAGACTTGACAAACATATCAACGACTACTCCCTTGGGTAATTTCTGAGTTACTGGATTCTCTTCAACAGCTTCTTGTAAGTACTTGCACATCAATTTAACCAACTCATCTATAGGAAATACCAAATCATTGGATGATAATTTTGAACCACAACTTATAAATGCTTCATTCAAAAGGACATAGAATGGCTCTTTTGCTTTATGATCAACCATAAACTCATGAAACAACTTCTCAAAAAATAATTCCCATCTTTTCAAAATATCATCAGAATTCTTATAATCGGAGATCTTGAAAACAACCAAGCAAAGATCATAATATCCTAAAGGATCCGTATAAGTATTAAATAAATCACTAATGGATAAGATTTTGAAATTCAATGAAGCAGTCGCAATTTCTTTATTTTCCGCGTTAATTCTTGAATCTGTCCTTATTCTTGTTAATATATCTAATTGAACATTTGCAACATCAAATAGCTCTTGAATCACCGTAGAAAGTTGAATCATCTTTTGTCTCAAATTTGGAGGACAAACACAATTGCAAAATCCATTTGCCCTGGAAAGGTATTCAATTCTTTGAGTTAATTCTAACTTGAATTCAGAAATGGATAAAGCATATAAAATTTTTGCTGCATCAAAATAGTTTTCTCGTTTTGCATGATATAACCAAAGCAAATCACTCAATGCTAAATTATTTTCAGATTTTTCTTCCAAGAATGAAAGAATAAATGGAGTAGTAATTTCCAAAAGTCTTTCACTAACCCCTTGTTGAATAAACCAATCATAAAATGCGTAATGAAAACTCTTATCAGCGGAAGCAAAACATGTTTCATAAGCAGAATCTCTGGTTTCCAAAAATTCATTAATCAAAAGTTGATTATTTGTTTCAGTAATTTTTAAAGCACGTAAGTCAATCTTTGTTAAAACATCGAATATTAATTCATACATTTTTGATTTCTTTCTAGTGATTTCTTCAGCATCCTTATTTGGTTTTATGGTACTCTCACCAATTTGACTAAAATTAAGATTGGGCACTTTTGCATTGTTTCCAATCTTTTGTGCAATATTTAATAACATTCCAACTGCTCCAGCATAATATTCGAGTTCCAACATGATATTGATAGAATTCTCAATATTTTCTATAGTCAATGATTCAAATGCTTCTTCAAATAACAATACCGCATTTTGCAAACATTTGGTTTTTAAATCAATATCTCTCGTACCAACCTTTTTAGCTCTTGTCAAGTTTTCAATAGCTTTAAAAATAAAAACATCATCCGTTGAACAGAAAGAACCACATCTCGTTTGTAAAGAAGAAGCAATTAAGTCAATTGATCCGCCCTTTAAAATATTCTTGTTGATAATCGATGATAATAAGTCTTTCACCAAGTTTTTCACTTCTCTATTAGGTAATAACAAATCTTTGAAAGTTAAACATAAAAGGTTTGCTTGATTTGTCAATGACAAGAATTCAAAAATTTCATTAAAATTAGACTGATTAATTTGAATTTCTTCGATTAACACCATTAGGAATGAAAGAGCCTCTTTCATTGAATTCAAAGATTTAATAATAGAAGTAAATGCGATATGTTCAGCTCTTAAACAAACTTCGTTTTCAAATTGATTTGGATCAGAACTATAGTTTGGTGCGTTTAACCCTTGGATATTGGTTCCGTTTTCCATAAAGAAGTCAATCAACACTATAATCGACCCAATGAAATATTCTGCTTGCTTCTTATCAATGTTTAAGCCTTTAATCAAAAGATTTCCTTCTTTTATACTAGCAACTTCGATATCTCCACTAGGAGTAATCTTGATATGGGGTAATGCACTGAATACCTTCTTTTCCCAGAAATCTCGAAGTAATCTAGCAATCAATAAACAAGTCCCATAAAATCTATCACTAAGGACAACTTGGTTGACAGTAGGGTGAAGGTTGGTACCAATGTTCGCTAATTGTTGATGATGTGGAATAAGTTGATTAGATTGGGTTAATAGCAGCTGGGAAGAATCAATTAACCTTGATCCATTTCCACAGGTTGAAAATAAGATCTGTGCTTTTCTTTTGAATAAATCACTAGAACTATAATGTCCATAAGAGCATGCTAAGTATAATAATGCAGAACATGTTTCTTCATATCCATTTTCCTCAATATAATTCTCAATAACTTCTTCTTTCAAAGATTTAATGATTTGATCAGATGTTTTGAATTGATAAATAGTAATACCAAAATTAGTCAAAACAGCAAATTTCAATGGTTGCTTTGTGTATTGACTAGCTAAGATATTAGCATATCCATTTGGAGTATTCGTTGCATTCATTGAAGGTGTCAATTGTACGATGTCTTGGATATATGTAAATGGTGCATCCTCACTAGTGTTATATCTAATGAACTCGGCATCTTCAACCAATTTGTTATTTTTCTTCAAATAGCCGTAGTTTGCAGTCGCTATAAATAATTTATCAGATCGTTTCGTTTTCTTAACACAAACAAATACACCGGGACTAATTATCTTAGCTATCTTTGTATTCTTCAATAGTTGTGATTTCTGTTGATTAGCAATTAATTGCGACATATATTGCCTATCTCTTGTAAAAGAATCGAGCTCATTATTTATCTTTGGAATTTCCCTGGATGGAGGGAATTTGATGTTAACTAAGTTTAATCTTAATGCATTTGCGGCATAAAATGGAGTTGAAAGTAATGATCCAAAATTAGAAGTTGAACCGAGTTTAAGCAACATACGACAACCGTTGCTTGTAACCGCAATTAATTGGACTGAATTTGATTCCTGAGGAGAAATACAATGGATGCTTATAATTTTGAATCTTTCAAAGACTTTAATGTTGTTCGCATCTACAAAAATACTTGAAGCCGACTTAAATATTTGAGTTGGGGTCAATCTGCTACCTTCAGTAAGTTGTTCTTGCTTGGGTTGAAGTTTGTAGACTCGGATAACAGACTTACTGGATAACGAATATAAAATATCTCTTTCCCCGTCCACTTCCAATTGGACAATGCTTTCTGGTGCATTAGCTGCCAGGATATCACTACCGATATTATTAGGATTTGTAGGAGCGCTGGAGTTAAATAAGTCAAGACCCGGAATCTTGCTTGGAATAACGCTTGAAAATCCTCCTTTAGTCAAACAAATTTTATCACACTTATTCTTAATGAAGCTCGATTTATTTGAATAGTCTAAACGCCATATATTTATTCCATCACCTTCTCCACTAAAGTAAATATCGTTTGTTTTAGGATTAACAGTAAAATTATTGACAACAAGTCCTTGCGTAGAAACAGATAAGTCTGGGTTGAATATTTCCAAGTTATTTAATCCTTTATCGTATTTGATAATAAATATATGAATATCTACTGTTGTGGCAACCAACAATAAATAATTGATTTCATCTAGGAAAACACCTTTTTTTGGTTTAACTAATTTTACGGTCAAAATAGTATGCCTAATTTGATCAATAGTTAAAAACTGTGCTGATCTATTAAATGAAGATTGAGGGAGGGTATAGTTCCACAATATCAACTTATTATCAATGGCAATCCAAGTTCTTTCAACTTCTGGAAATAATCCAATCTTAGTTACACATTCAGTAGAATTATATTCTTCAAAGAAACGATCTGGTAAATCCAACTGACCAACTTTTTCAAATCTTGAGAAATCTTTCAATCCATTTTCATAATCGAAATAATAATTGTCCAAACCAGATTCAGTTTTACTAACAGTTTCTGAATAGAAAATATCGTGAGGTATAGATGAATCAATTTTATTTAAATCAGTAATAAATCTTGAACCCAATTCTAACGGAGGTAAATTAGCAAAATCGGGAATATTTATTTTATAATTGACTTCTTTTGCTTCCAACCCAATTGGTTGGACAAATCTTCTTGATAATTGACCTCTAGCTGAACTATTGTTAACATTATTTAGATCTTGATGAATTTGTAAGGAATTGGTAGTGGTTGATTCCTTAGATTTCAATGTAGGAGTAATGAATTTAGCACCAGATATACCATTTGGTAGCTTGGTTGTGGTATTACTGTTACTCCCAATCCCATTAGAAACCAGGAATACCATAATTGTTGTATGTGTTGATTGTGTGTTGATGGTTGGATTCCTATTAAGAGTCTGAAGATGATGTTTACAAAATTTTCGAAAGCTGTGAAGTGAAGTCGATGAAGGAACAAATTGTTTGATCAATTTTACACGACTCTTTAAAAATTTCATCTTTTGGTTGCAAAACTACAAACCACTTACCTAAATGTGAAAAGTAAGCAGACACTCACACATATTCAACCATACATATGTTTTTGGGCTGGTAGTTTATTGTTGAAAAGCACGTAGCTTTAAATATTGCAATAAACTAATGAAGAATCTTGCTTACCAAATAAACTTATTTGGATTCGAAATAAAGAATTCAGAATCAAGGTGTGTAAATTATTACAAATTCTCCAAATGCCTTATTTGAGTCAATCGGTTATATAAATGAATATAAATATGAATATAGTTTACAAACTCTTTTGAGAAATGATGGTGTTGATGCAAATGGGTAACCAAGACAAACAAGAGGGGAGGGAGGGAAATTGCCTACCACCAAAAAGACTCCCAGAAAAAAAGAAGTTCTGTTGAGATTTCATTCCCACCACCCCCACAAGTCTTAAGGAATTATTTCTTCAACTATTACCCCCTTTTTTATGAATTACACGAATACAAGGTTATAGTTATTAAAGGAAACAAAAATATGAAGGCAATTGTCATCTTATGCTTTCTTGCTTATTTAGTCAATGCCTTTCCATTTAACCTACAAAGTTTCTGGTCAATCGACTCAATTTCTTTATTCACTTCTTCCCAGAATTCCGATGAAAGACATATTAAATTAGGCCCTAATGATTATAAAATAGTTACAGAAGATGAAAAATTGAAATTAAAAAGAGATGGTATAAACTTTATTGATATTACCAATCAAATCCCAGTCGATGTTGCTGTTGAAGAAGGTATAATTACTAAGCCTAGCCCTGTATCATTCTTAAGACAATTCCTATTATTGGGATCTAAGCAAATAGAATTCTTAAAGAAACCAATTCCAGTCTATAAATATCCTACGTTAATCAAGCATCAAGAAGAAGTTTCCAAGATTTTCAAGTCTATAGATTCCGATTTAATGTTAAAAAACTTGGGAAAGTTTACTTCTTTCTTTACAAGATATTATAAGTCTGACTCGGGGCTTGAAAGCGCTGATTGGTTATATGAACAAATTTCAAAAACAGTAGAAACGGTTAAGGATAAAATCAACATCACAAAAGTCAACCATAATGGGTGGTATCAATATTCTATTATCGCTTCTATCCCGGGGCAAGTTGCTGATAAGGTTGTTGTAGGTGCTCATCAAGATTCAATTAATTTATTATTTCCCAATTTATTGAAAGCCCCAGGTGCAGATGATGATGGATCTGGTACTATCACTACATTAGAAGCCTTCAGACTTATGATTGATGCTTATGCTAATAAGAAATTTATTCCATATAACACATTGGAATTCCACTGGTATTCAGCAGAAGAAGGTGGATTGTTAGGTTCAATTGATGTTTTCTCACAATATTCAGAAAGAAATGAAGTTGTGGTAGGAATGTTACAACAAGATATGACAGGTTATACGGCAGGAACGGTACAGGCCGGCGTTGAACCACATTTTGGTTTGATCACGGATTATACTAGTGTTGAATTAAACAACTTCTTAAAATTGCTTATAAACAGTTATAATTCTATCCCTTATCATGAATCTTCCTGTGGGTATGCATGTTCTGATCACGCATCAGCATTGGAGAATGGTTATCCATCTGCATTTTTGATTGAAAGTGAAATGAAATATACTAACAAGTATATTCATTCAATCTTGGACACTCTTGATAGATTAGATTGGGATCATATTCAAGAGCATGTGAAGTTGACTATAGCTTTTGCCTATGAGTTATCTTTAGCAGAAGAATTACATTAATTTAATCTTAAATACGAAGTAGAAGGTCAATGTATACACGAATCTTACCTTTCGCATTTCAGAGATATGGATATCAGCACTGAACTATAATCCTTTCCTTCATCCTTAGTTCGATATATAAGGTAAACTTTAACTTACTACGGTTGAACAGGAGCGGAAAGTACACATATTCGTCGCCATTTTCGTTTATCCCACAACGTACACGTCGAATAATTTTGTCTTTTATTTCCTAGTTGATTAACTTCAGGAAACATTCAACCCAAGTCCGTCGAACTTGCTTCGTTAAAAAGAGAGACTGACTGTAACTTTTTCACATTTATAACTAATCTTGCATCTAATTAAAATTTTAAAAATGGAAATATTTATATAATTAAACAAAGAACATACCACTGTGATGCCTGCACTAGATGTAAACAACGAATTTGCAATTTACTCAGCTTCTTTCCTCAGTTACTTCCTCAACATCCTCAGGTCTTCTACCAAACTGAATAACTTCGAAGTTCCTTTGAACATAATTAGTGTGATGTACTCTACCTTCTTCAGTTTCTCTAACTTGTTGTCTTATGTCACACTCCACGAAGAGTACATTACCTTGTCTTAAAGTGGCTTTTAATCGGTTAAGTTGATGCTGATCAAAAGCAGCAATTCTGTACCAAGATGTCTCCTTTTCCTTGCCTTGGGTAAAATGGTCAACAGCAAGGCTATAAGTAATAAACTCATTACCTTGTGCGGTTTGTTTCAATTCAAAGTAACCAACTCTTCCTAGAATCTGAGCCTTAGCGAAGGAAGATCTGGATGCACTCGAGGAAAATGAACGGGTAAATGCTTTTAACATGGCTGAACTACTTAATTGAATGATAGTAACTAATGAAGAATCAGAATCTATTTGTTTATGGGATGTAGTTATTCAGGTCTTCTCCTAAATTGTATGTTTTTTTTTTGATTACCCCCTTGCCCTTTAAGATGGCAAAATTATGAAAAGAATAAAATGCGACAAATCCGCTCCTGCATATTAATCAGTCTCCAAACACATAACAAAACAACCAGCAACAACAACAGTAATACGCGCAAAATTATCGTTGCAAATTCAAATTGGGAAAATTTAAATCAAACAGAGATTTGGATTTAAATTTCTTGACAGTTTTAATGTTAAATTCTTGTCGACTTTGATCAAATTCTTGAGCAGCACCAGATGCGACAATTAGAGAAGAAGGTTTGGATGGTACTTCTTTCAATGGATGTAAATTCAGTTCAATATTATTCTCATTGACTATTTCCGCGTTCTGTAAATTACCTGTATCATCAATTTCTTTCAAAACTTCAGAATAATCATTAAATTGAAACGAAGATTGAACCAATTCAAATTCCAAACTGTTAGTTAATTCATGAGTTTTTAAAACCGTAGTTGGGAAATTAATCAGTTCATCAAAGTTAACAGTTGTTGTTGAATTCTCTTTATCTGTTTGATCGGATTCTTGATCTTGTTTGAATAAATAATGTAAGCGCTTGTTTCTAAGCTTGTCTGATTCATTATTAGTCGCTGAAGTTGTAGAAGATTGTTCAATTTCTTGTTGAATTATCCACCAAATTGAATTTGGGATAAAATTTTCACTGAATGAAATTTCCTGCTCTTCTTTTTCATTAATTTCATTAAGTTTATTTAATTCTGAAGTAGTCACCATCGTTATTGCTTAATATAACAATTAGTTACTAGTAGTTTTCTCCTGAATGACTTCTACGTATGTGTATAAGTCATTTTGCAACTAAAATATTTATCATTTTTCCACGACTATATAAACTATTTTTGTAAATAATAAATCGATTATTATTAAGAGCAATTGGCCATTGTTGCCATTTGATAAGTGAGCGAGAGGATCGATAAGCAAAACAGAAAGAGCAATTGTTTTTCTAACATAGATTTGCTTGCTTATAAAGCTTGACCAATTCGATCAAAAATCCCATAATCTTCTTTTAATACCCATTTCTCTTTTTCTTTTCTTACTTGTCTAACCAGTTCTTTTTACACTTATTTCAATTGTTATTAATAAATATCACTTCCTTTCAATATAGAAAAGGTTCACCCATTGAATTACAATATTCCATTTATCATAGTCTAATAGTAGGTAAACTAGTTTTGCAAGGAATGGAAAGAAAACCAATGAAATATTAAGTCATTGATTTTTGAATGATTAAATACAAATTGCCATTGAACTGTGTTGCTTAATCGTTTTTTCGTTTGAATGCGCAATCTCAATCTCCAATTTACATCACACTTAAGAGTAGGAAATTGTGGAGACGCCACTCAACTTTACACAAATCATTTCTTTCCTTATCAGCAAGAAACAACTTTTGATTGATAAAGAATAGTAAACTAACAATTGATATAGTATTCTAATAAAATGAGGTCGCAATTCAAAGACGAACATCCATTCGGTATGTTGTTTTCATGATTTTACTTGGAGGTGCAACCTTAACGTCTTGCACCACGTTGTTCTCCTCCTTTTCCTCGTGGGGAAGAGTTAATTTTACTTTCAACACCGATTTTACTAACACATTCAATTGTTTTAGAAAAGAGACAAGCCGAAGCAGCTAGAATTACACAAAGATTCAAGGATAGGGTACCTGTCATATGTGAAAAGGTTGAGAATTCCGATATCCCCGAAATTGATAAACGTAAATACTTGGTTCCAGTTGATTTATCAGTTGGTCAATTTGTATACGTTATCAGAAAGAGAATTAAATTACCAAGTGAAAAAGCCATTTTCATTTTTGTGAATGATATATTACCACCAACTGCGGCTTTGATTAGTACAATCTATGAAGAACATAAAGATGAAGATGGATTCTTGTATGTGTTGTATTCTGGAGAAAACACTTTTGGTGAGAAGATCCCTATAGATTTATCATCAATTGATTTTGAGAATGAAGATTTTCCTCAAAACATTTAAATCAAACTAATTTGCAACGTTTGAAAATAACTAGCATATCAAGAAGAAAGCGCTTTTAAGTGTATATCTGAGATTTTGACTTATTCCAGTTGAGATCAAAAATTGATAAGTAGTTTACTATTATTATCCCCTCTTTTGAGTTTTATTCTATGTTTTACTTCTACTCAACTTTCCAGTTATATATTTCATAGTTAGTTGTCGGATAAATGAATTTGGTATTTAATATGATTGATTGGTGATCGACGGTTCGTAATTTCTGGGACTGTTACAAGAGATAAGCCCGCCTTTCAGATTCAGAGTACGGCTGGGTTACCTGGAAGAAATAACAATTAGAGTGAGGTAATTTGCTTAACAATTGTTACGAGATGGGACCAAGAAAAACCTCTCTAAGAAATGCTACATTTTTGCAGCCATTAAATTGATAATTTGTTAAATATGTCGTATTAGACACTGAATCGTCACTACTTTAAGATTTTGAAAGTTATACGAATCTCTTTCACACCCTCCCGCTGATAACCCTAGGTAAGAGTAAAACATAAATCCAACTTTAAGGAATGATTACTGGTGTCGAGAACAGAGTTCTCTGGGTTGTAGGAAGTTACAACACTCCCAAATAAAAATTATTCACTCAAAATTTGATTGGATAAGCCAACCTTTGACTCTAGCTTTCATGTCTACGGTTAAGTTTACACTAATATCACTTAATAACCTCTCGAAGAGCAAGATTATTGAGGATATTTGATTTTTAAGTCCACAATGCATGGGAGTTTGAACCGCTTCAATAGAAGTTAAATCTAATTCACAACATCTGTTAAGTTTACAACGCCCTGTCTCATTTCCAAACCCTTCATATGCTACAGAAAACGATATCCATAACCATGTCTGAAATAGTGAATCACATGTACAGAGGTTGGTTTGCTGATATGTAAGATGCAATTATGGTCTTAGGGCTCCAGCCCTAAATTTGAATATTTTAATTTTATTCTTCGGTTCACCGAAAGAACATCGCGAAAAAAGAGACAGACACCAAGAATTAGTGAAGTATTTAAGAGACACCTGAAAAAAAATTTCATTGAAAAACTTCTTCTGCTTTTCTTTACAAGCAAAACCAATTGAAAATGGCTACGTATGTGACCCGTATCCACTTCATATGAGCTAGCAATCATCATTAGATCAATATGCAACATTTGTTTATTGGGTATTGCTAAGACGAAAAGAAAGAACATTTTAAATCCTTGACACCAATTATTGATTTGGTTAAAAGGTGATGGACATTACCTGAATATAGAAATGGTCTATACTTGTATTGTTCCATCCAGTACCCTTTTTTGATGGGTATTCTCTCACATATAATGTGAGGTCTTGTCATTGTCAAATACTTGGATATAATAGTTGACTTTGATTAAATATATCTACCAAGGGAATTCCAGATTATCTTGCAGCCTGAATATTTCTTTGTATTTATTCAAGTTTTAAATTCGTTTTAGCCGATGTCTGATATATCTGTTTTCCTCTGAGTATATTGAATTCATATCTGAATGGGAAGTAGAATGAACTTGGCAGTTCAGTTCTATATTCATTTATAATACCTTTCCGGATTATAAACCATTCTAGGAATTCATTCAAACTTTTAAATTTTGAAATAATTTATATATATTCAGAAGGGAAGCATTTATTATTTCATGTGTGCTTTTTATTGAGATTAATTTTACGTTTGCTGATTCTTTGAATCACAAATACTAACTAGTTACCTTTTAGTACTTTAAAACCAGAAACCTTACAAAAGAAGGCTAAGGCTCAACAAAAGACCAACGAAGAACGTGCTGCTGCTAAGCAAGCCAGAAGAGCTGTATGTATATATCTTCAATATGAAATGTTCATGTCAAGAAAGTATGAATCAAATTCTACTCCACTTTATTTTTGAAGATGAAAACAACCATTCGAATTAGGCTAGCTTCGGCGATGTTGTCATTCAATTAACCATCTTTCGGGACTGAGAAAATAAGAGAAAGATGTATCCATATATATTTCTTTGACTGAACTGTACCATGAGAAATAAGCATAGTAAATACTAACATTTATTTGTAGGCTTCCAAGGAAAAGAGACAAGCTATCTTTGACAGAGCTGCTGCTTACCAAAAGGAATACACTGAAGCTGAACGTGCCATCATCACCGCTAAGAGAGATGCCAAGGCTGCTGGTTCTTACTACGTTGATGCTCAACCAAAATTGGTTTTCATTGTCAGAATCAAGGGTATTATGAAGATCCCACCAAAGCCAAGAAAGGTTTTACAATTATTAAGATTAACTCAAATTAACGCCGGTGTTTTCGTTAGATTAACCAAGGCTACTTCTGAATTAATCAAGTTAGCTGAACCATACATTGCTTACGGTTACCCATCTGTATCTACCATCAGACACTTAGTCTACAAGAGAGGTTTCGGTAAGGTCAACAAGCAAAGAATTGCTTTATCTGACAATGCTATCATTGAAGCTAACTTAGGTAAATTCAACATCTTATCTGCTGAAGATTTAATTCACGAAATCTACACTGTCGGTCCAAACTTCAAGCAAGTCAACAACTTCTTATGGCCATTCAAGTTATCTAATCCAAACGGTGGTTTCAGAGCTAGAAAATTCCAACACTTCATCCAAGGTGGTGACACCGGTAACAGAGAAGAATTTATTAACGCTTTAGTTAAGCAAATGAACTAAGGTAGTTGAGAATTTTGTTTTTCATTTACTAATTCAATTTCATTTCTTTTACCACAATCTAACTTGAAGGGTTATTTGAATTGTTATATGTGTATTTATTGAATTTCTGTATAATAAAATAACTATTTGTAATCTTTCTAAAGATTGTTTTATTTGTGTAGGTTTTTATTTTTAACGGGAATATTATGTTTTGAATCTAGAACTTGTAGTACTTTGGAGGTTTGGTAGTGTTCTTGTCTATAACCTAGTTCAAACATGCAAATCATTTTCATACTACCCTGTTTCTATCCATTGAAAAGAATTAAAACCTAGAAGTACATCTCTAGAAAATTCTCAAACCACCAATTCACGCGTCTCCAAGCCCCAACAGAGACACCAGTTATCCACCAGCGAGTATCCTCATAATATTCCTCGTCATATATAGGATAATTTCTTGCAACAAAGGAAGGGGAAACAATAGAAGAAACCAAATAAAGCAAAGCACCAAATATATTAACAACTATAATCATGGATGCCATGAGAGCAACAATATTCAAGAAAAGAACACGAGGATTCTTGAGTCCATGTTTGTATTTCAAAAACAAGTAATACTGCTTTAGAATGGGAAAATTGATAATGTACTCCTTGAGATTTAGCGATGATTCCTTGTCGTTGTTGATGGGGAAGCTATTCTGCAAAGACTCTGCTGCTTGGACTTGTAGTTCAACTAGTTCCTTAATTTGTGAGATTTCATGTTTATCTCTTGTCCTGGCTTCCTTGAAATCCTCTATCTTTTGTTCATACTCTTCACAAACTTTCTTCAACTTCTCAATCGTTTCTTCTCTATCTTTTAACTTCGCTAGTAGTCTCTTGTGGGTGAGGTCTTGAGCGTTTGTATCCTTCTTTAGTAAAACATTTTCATTTAATCGACTCATTTTCAATTCCAACTGTGAATTCTTTTCCATTAATTCTATAATTTGGGTATCCTTTTCTTTTATTATGATATCCTTATCTCTTAGCATATTCTCAAGGTCAAGGATTCTATCATTCTCTGATTGATTTGATAACCCTTGCAATATATTACTTCTTCTTGAGGAAAGACGAGAATTTGCAGGACTTGATTTGGAATATTCCTCTCTTGAACCAACAGATGTAACCATGGGAATGTCTAATAATCGAGCCACATCTTCCTCTTTCAACATTAACTGATTTTGAAATAACTCCTCAATTGTATTGAAACCAGTTAATCCCAATAAAAACCCTTTGAAATTCTTCTTCGTAAGTTCAGAAGTTTGGTCTACTGAACTCCAGGTATTTAACTCTGTTAGTTGAGTTTCAGTAAGAAAGGAATCAAGAAGTAAGACGGTTTGAATTTCATCAATAACAGCCTTAACTTGTGTAGTTCGAATTCTGTCTACATTTCCTCGAGTAGCCCTTGACCAACTTATATTAATTAAATCATCAACAATCTTTGTAAATCTGGTTGAAGTCGATGTCATCGATTTAAATTAACGTAACTCGTAGATTATCTTCGTTCTATAAACAACTCCAAAATTGAGTTAAAAGGATAACTTGAACTAAGTTTTCAATTATTGGTGATAACTATTTATAATTTCCTTAAACTTTTGGTGAATGCTAATAATGAATTCATTAATACATAGAAAAAATACAAACAATTAATTCCCTTTCACTACGCGTAGTAAAATATTTCACTTCTTCTATTTAAAGAACTAACACATTAATTAAACAGAACAACAACCACCACAAACCCACAATCATACAATGTGTGTAATTAAGGCGTACGATAAGTCAGTATTTCATTTTCTGTCTGATTTCATTGTTATAGATCCCCTCTTCTCAAGTACAGATTATATAATCATTAACGACGCGTAAGCATTACCCACCTCTCTATATCACTATATGTTTTATAAATATATAAACTCTTTATGTATACACCCTCTAACCTTGCAGCTTTCAATTGTTTGCAACTTCAGACTCATTATGAGAACTCTCCAAAACTTCACCCATAATGTTGCTCTCTTCAACTTTAGTTTCACCACCACAAGGTTCTGATTCTACCGGATCATGACGGGTCACCATAACGATCTCCTTAACGTCACTTTCTTGTATTTGCTCACTAGGTTTAATAGACACAAGATTAGTTGTATCCAATTCTTCTTTTTGAGATTCCACATGTACTTCCTTATCATCAATTTTAACCTCGTTCGAGGGTTCAGCTTTGACTTCGTCAGGAGGAGATTCATGTTGATGACTCGGAATTGGAGCCGGAGGTTCATTTTCATTTATTGTTGATTCCAATTGGGGTTCGGGTTTCTTTTTCACCTCTAAGTTTTGCTTCAATGATTTGATCTCAAGAGTGACAAATTTTGACTTTGGAATTTTACTTTGATCTGGATTTATTTCTTCTTCTACGCTACTGACTTCTTCGTTATTTGGCTCCGCCAGTACCATGTCCTCTGAGGGGTAATATTTGGACCTTGGTATGACAGTGATTTCAGTTTGACTTTGGCTATCACTTTTGGCCATTACTGGATGTTCAACTCCACTTTTATTGACCTCTTGCTTTATTGTCTCCTCTAGAGGAGACTCTGATTCAGCCTTTTCTAACATAGAACTTAATTCACCCTCTTCAGTTGTGTAATTTGAAATTTGGATCGTCGCTTCCTTTATTGAATCATTGACAATTGCACCTCCATTGCTAATATTTGACTTCCCGTTCTCATCATTCGCTTGTAATGTAGTTGAAGTTGAAGTTAAAACAGCTACAGCTACTTCATTCTCCTCTTTCTTACTGATGTGTGCATTGGCCCTTGAACATTCCAGAATATATTCCAATTCCTTGATCAAGTTCAAAACATGATCCCATAAGTCATCCAACAACAATCCACATCCATACAACTTTCTCATAACGAACCTTAATGAATCTAATTTCATTTCAAGTGAGATAGACTGATTTTGAATCTCTTCCAAGTGTATCCGATAATCTTCATGATACTTTTCAAGTGATTCCAAGAGCTCCAGCAAAACGTCCAATTCATTGTTAGGTACTGCTTTTAATTCTTTTCCTTTTCTAAAAATATCTTTAATTTCATTGAGGGTAACTTGGGATTCCAAAAATGGATTCTTAGCATCAGAAGATTCAATTAGTTTACATGTTGGACAAATGTATTTATCTGCATTGGTATTCGTTGAATTCTTAACACATGCAACATGATACCATTCATTACACTTATCACATTCAACCATTGTTCCGTATTCGTATTCACGACATATGCAATAATATCTTGGGTCAACTTCTTCTTCAGATGCAAATCTGCTAAGGTAAGATGATGATTCTGAATGTTTATCTTTCTCAGATAAACTGAATTCAGATTTATATAGTATTTGATATAACTTCTCAATTAACTTTGCGTTGATAGTTAGTCTAGGATTCAAATGTTCCAAATCGACATCTTTATTTAAAGTAGTTATAATTATAACCTGTTGCAACCTTTCCCAAGTGGAAGATACCCATTGTTCTGTTTCCGCTAAAATACCAGTGAAAGCCAATGAGTTAAATTTCAAACCACTTTCCAAAGCGGAGTTAAGTAATTGCTTTACATCAGCATAGGAGTGAGTTCCTGTACTCTTTTCAAAAGATTCTAATTGTTTTATTAATTTGGAATTCAAATGAAGCCTAGACAACTCATTATAATTGTTCATGGAAATAAATAACTTTTCTTTGCTAAACCTTTCTGCTAGTTTTTTTAGTTCATCTAAATCCAACTCTTCGATTGTTTCATACTTCAAGAATTTATCAACTTCTTTATCAAATACCTTACTTTCATTATAAATTCGCTGGACATCTTCAATGATATCAATATCATTACTAGATAAAATTTCAATACCATCGTTAAAGAACGCCTTCAAATCATCTAAACCAAACACCTCTTTATTGTCGGCGTATGGATCAACACCCTTATCTATCAAATCGTAAGTCTTCATCCACAGCAATCTATCCCTGATCCGAATAATAAACGCCAAAGAAGGGATCACCAAACCAAAACTTTCTCCTAAGCTGATCAAATCATCAAATTCCTGTAATGATCTATTTCGTCTAGAAAGCAATAACCGACTAGCCTTATCGAAATTTTCAATTTCCGTCTTAAACTCTAGTATTTGATCTATTTCCTGACATGTAAAATTTAATGTTGGAATCTTATCAACCAATTTGAGTAAATCATCCAAGCTTACCTGCGAAGTACCGTTGCTTCCATTACTCAAACGGCAACCATCATTGCCATTTCTAATTCTTTGTTGATGCTTAAGTGCTAATAGGTTCTGACATTCTTCTATAAAGCGGTTTCCATTTCTAATGAAAGTTCTTAAATTTTCAATGTGTTTCTTGAATAATGTTAACCTAGCATCATCCACCTTCAAGTTAGTTTGACCTAAACTGGTCATATAATTTACTGACGAAATTGAAGAATAAATCTTTTCCCCTTCATTTAATAACAACTTGTACGATTTTAAAGAAATATCAGAATTTTCGTCCATTAATGATTCATAATTCTTCATCCAAGATTCATAATCAATAGAATAATTGTTCAATATTTTAGAAAAAGCCCTTAATTTCTCATCTGAATAAAATAACTGCAATTCAACAGAATACTGATTGTTTTCTATGAGTTGTTGGTCTTGATATTTCAAATAACTTTCCATTGACAAAACAAAACCCTGCTTTGTTTTGAGATCAGTCAAAACAACTTTTGAAGGAAATACATTCCTCAAATCATCATCAGAAATCATATCTGAATCGGAGAACACTTTCTCATCAATTAAACTTTCTTTTACCTTATGTTTCCTTACTATATTTCGCATATCGATTTCTCGTTGACATAATTCGTCATAAAATCCAGCAATAGTTGAATAGACATCGGAATTGAAAGTTACAGTATGTCCACTATCATACATTTGAGCCAAATTAATCAACAACTTAGCAACCAGAAAGTTAGGTAAAAGAGATTGTTTTGCTAACCAATGTTCCGCTTCAAGTGAATAACGTAACCACATCTTTGTGGCGAAGTTAACTTCTTCTGAGAAATTAAACCCAAACGAAATAGTTGACGAATAAGTCTTTGGAAATTTAATAATAATTTCTCCTGGTTCCTGAACAGTAGTTGTGTATCGAATACCATGTTCTTGTAGGATTTTTGGATTAATCATTATTTCCTGATTGTATTTGAATTTCTTTCGTTGTAAATCAATTAATATTTGGAACCCAGGATTTGAATGGTCTAAACGAATATCATCCTTTGTATTTATGATATTTTCTAATGACGATATTAATGCTTCGTATTCAATTTCCTCCTTACTTTTCATGAAATTCATGATTTTATCGAAATCGACCGAATGATCATTGTTTATATGCAATCTATCCTTATACTCATTATTCAACTTTTCTAATAATTGTTCAAACTTGTCAAATTCCAGCTCAGGTATAAAATACCATCTCTTTGAAGATCCAAAAAAATGAAAATTCATCAACTGAGTAAAATGATCTTCACATCTCCAATTTTCAGTCGCAAATGTCATCCCAATATTTAATCTACTATCGGTCATTTCTTGATTATTTGAATCATTCTCATATAACGCCCCAAGTAAAGAATTGGGAAGTGTTGGCAAATTATGCAAATTCCATGGATTTAACCCGGCCTTAAATATTTTATCAATATAATTATTAGAATTAAATTCTCTCAGTTGGACTTGGTTATTTGGACCGTTTGAAGATGGTTGGTTGTTCTGTATTGAACCTGGGAGTGATCGGGTATTTGAATATGCTGAATTATTTGAATACCCAACTTTTGCATTTGGTGCATTAATATGCACACTATTTAATGCATTTTTGTAGTTAACTAAATCATCGCCAAGTTTAACAAACCCAGAACCATTGGTATGACTAGGGATGTCTTGACCTGCTTCTAATTCAAGCCCATTGTTCAAAATTTCGTGAACATTTTTATTTCCCACATATTTCCAGTATAATTGCTCCAATTCACTATAAGTAATTACGTTTCTCTCTATCACTGGACCATTATTATCATTATGATATGAATTATTGAAATGATTGGAATTGTTTTGAATTATAAATTCTTGAAACTTTAAGTCCTTCTCCATAAACTGTCGTAACGTGTAAATAGAAGCAATCTTGGTATTTGCTCTGAGACGGGAATCATCTTCATATTGTGCTTGATTATCACTCAATTCTTTAAGAGAATGATTTAATTGTGATTGTGGTAATATTGGAGAGTCGACAATGTCATTTGTTCGTTTATTTCGTTTCTTCTCTTCTTGCCTTATCAGGAACACATTTGGTTGTTTTAGGTCTATTAGGTGTGGAGAATTAAGCAAAAATCCTTTTGATGATTTACTCTTAACTGACCTTTTGAAATCTTTACAAGAACCAATAATTAATGGTGATTCCATCTCTGTACATTGTTTGGGTTTCTTATTCAGTAGGAATTCAGTTGGTAGCAAAACTCTTTTTCCATTTTGATAAAGTATTTCACTAAGATCTGATTGTTTATTTATATATTCATATTTCTTTGCCCCTAAATATAATTCGAAGGGATACAAAATCCGTTGATAAGATGCCTTTAATGAACTACTTAAACTGGTCATAATTTTTCCCTTATATCCCAATTCTCTTCCAATCTGAGCCCATAATTTTTTGTTAATAACCTCCATGAACCCACCACGAATGAGAACTGACCGAAACAATTTAAACAAGTCAAGAGGTCGCTTATCTATCATTGGAAGTTTGTTCAAATAAAATGGAGCACTTGTACTGGCAGTAGATCCCCCCTTTTTATTCACATCTTCTTCGGCTTTCAAGAATTCCTGGTGCTTATCACTTTGATGAAAATCTAACAATTCCTGATGGAATTGTAGTCTCATAGTCAATTCATCATCCAGAGGGTTATTCAATAGTTTATTGGTTTGGAACCAAAATAAATCAGAATTGATTTGAATTGTAGATAGAAATAAATCCGTGTCTTCTCTAGGTAATCCAACTTTGATTGCGCCATATTTCAGTCCAATATCCTGAACACTTTCTATAAAAGCGATGGGGTCTTTACTTTGTTCACGATCTAATTGAAAAAATGGAATGGAGTTTGGATCTTCTTGAGGTGCAGTTGAAGATCCTGATGGAACCACCACAATCCTATTAGGTAAATGCTGATAATCTAATGGAATATTCGCTTTGGTTTTCAGTTGAGGTAAGTTGAATGGATTATAATTAAAGTTCGTTACTTGTCCATTAAGTGATACAACTTTATTATTACGAATTAACTGATAAGTTCGTAAATCAGGAATCTTTGAATTATCAAAGAATCTTGGTGTTTTGGGGAAACTAGATGTTTCCGTCTCTTCTATAAAGAATGACATTATGACTATATGCCTTTAATAATCCCATATAATAGAAGTATATGGATAGAAAGTGAAAATTAAAAATTGACAACCAAATTTTGAAATTCATGTTTGATTGTTGAAATTGTTAGTGAAGTGATCTTTTGTTAGTTTACTAAGTGAATCTCACAGTTCAGTCCCATATTTCATACAACTCTCACGTATTTCCCAAATAGGAAGTCTACAGGTCAATGAAACTTGGAACCTAAATGGGTGACTACTATGTATGTATGTTTGGATGTTTTCCAAATTTAGAAAATTCAGCCCTCAATTGGGATTATCGCGCGCTGCCAAGTATAAAAACATCAGAAAGAAAATACGGAATTAGAACAAACAAGAACTGCTGGTCATTATCTTTGTTAGCCAAGAAATATAGCTCCTAATTACCGTTTTATGACCATCAGTTAACATAAACAATCAAAAACATAAAAGCTAATCCCCACGAATTATGAAGATGAAGATACGCTATCTTTGGTAATATGCCTACAACTATAGCTCTATAGATCCCAAGTTGGAGCAATTGATCTAGATCTGCACACAAAGGTTGGTTTAACGAAGATATTAAATTTGTTGTTGTAGTTCTACTTTTTGTTTTTAAAATAACTGTAGTATAATGCCAAATTAATTCGCCCTAAGAATATATTAAAATAATGAAACTAAATCTACACGAGTATAGAAACGAAACTCATCTTCAAACAATATATATATACAAAAACCAGTCTATATATACTTGTAAATTAGAAATATGTGTAAACGAATTCGAAACGAAAACCATTGGAAGTAACCGTAAATTTATGTTTGGAGTAGATTCTAGAAACCTTACATTAAAGCGGCGACGATGGCAGCTAAACCGGCACCAGCACCGACAAAAGCCTTGACAGCAGCACCTTCATATTCACTGTAGGTTTCTGGTTCTGGGGTATAAGTGACACTAGAATTGGCTGGTGCAGCTGGAGCTGGAACAGCAGTACATTCTGGACAGACGGTCACTGGAACAACACACTTTTCGGTAACGGTTATGGTGGTAGCTTCAGAAACTGCAATAGTCTTTGGAGCACAAACGTCTTGATGATCACAGACAGTGAGAGTAATGGTGGTTGCAACTGGACAGTAGGTCGTGTAGGCAGTGACAGTGATATCAGTGGTAATAGTAGTGACATTGGCAAAACCAGCAGAAGCAGTAGCAACTAAAGCTGAAGCAAAGACGGATTTGGAGAATTGCATTTTGTGGAAAGTAAACGAAAGTATAAGGTTAGTTTTTTGATTAGAATAAAAAAGAGGATATAACAAATCATCCCACAAGTGATTTCAATGTCTTTTTATACGCCGATCTTTTGTTAAGTAGAAGTCAAGAAAAGAAGGATTTTCGTCTTGGCTTGTTGATCATCTTTTGTCAAAAGGTAATGGCTGTGAAAAATTAAACTTTCAAAAGTAAACAAAAACCCAAAAATGTTAAAAAATATTCTTTTTAACGCAAGCGACGAAAAATATTTTTTAACAATCTAATTACACGAGAGAATGTCGTTTTTAGTACAATCTGTCACATATTGTTCCCCTACGTTCTATAGATTTAGCCTATAACTTCTATGTCCGTAATTGTGTCTAATTTAGACACTTCGACATCAAAGGAAACAGTATATAATAATATATGTTTATAAATGACAAGATGTAAAAGAGAAGATCATCAATCAAACACGATAAATTGATACACGGTTCCATTAAATTTGTCAATTGTTTGGATTTGAGTTTTTTTACGCTCAAGAAAATGCAATTAGCTGCAATTTCAACTTCACCAAACAGCGTGTATTCGAAAAATTAAATCATTTTGTTGGCAAAGAATAATTTACACGAACCAATGAATACCACCAGAAAACAAATCAAAACAATAACGCCAAAAGTAAAATCCATCCAATTTAGGAACGAATACTAACACAAAGCAATTGTCGTTGAACCTTTCCGACAAGTTAGCTGCATTAACGAGTATTTGAGCTTTACATGCTGCAACTAACGGCTTTAAATCAGACCTGTTATTGTGCTATATATACACATTGGTAGGTCGGTTTATTCACAATGCGAACATCTCTAGCATACTCCGAATAACGGAGATCAATCCGTTTGCATTCCCCCCTTTCGCAATAAGATGCATCTTCTTCTAACGAAAGTAAGTACATAATGTGCATTTCCAGAAAATTTGGCCTCCATTCAGAAAGTAGGAGATAGGAGTGGTTATCGGTTGGTTTATCCTCACCCCCTCGTTAGAAATCTTTACAATTATGTAGGCAATCGTTGTATATTTTCATACAGCAGAGTTACCTCTGGATTATATTTGCCATGACAAGGAAAGGGTCACCTACTCTAAACCCCATTGACAAGATCAATCGCACTCTAATTCACGTCAAAAAATGAATCATTCATTCACACTAAATCAGTAAAACTCTCTTTCTTCAAAAAGAAAAAGAGAATCATTCTCGTATTAAGTTTGTGGGTGTAATTATTTACGTTTCGGCAAATTTAAAACCTTTCCATGGTACACATCAATGTAGATCTAAATTTACGTATTGTTTACTTGATCTGCAAAACTAAAATAGAATCCGCATTGGAATTACAATTCCACTGCAGCCACTTATGTTTCAGTTGTGATTTAAATTAGAATGTTCCTAGGGAGGAGGACCATGCGTTTTTCCTCTTTCAGGAAAGGCTGCACTTAAAAGCATCTTTCAGTAAGACAAACGGAGAGTTGGAAATCTAGAATGCAAACTATGCAATTTGGAAAAGTCAACATCGTCAATGAATTAATATAAAAATTTATTTATAATTACACAAGCTTATGTAAGATAACAACTCCTATTTCCGAAAAGCCTCGAAAGATCATGGGTAATCAGTACCCGAAACTATAATCACCTTGAATCCAGGCATTGACCATGGCTAAAGAATTTTCCGGTTGATCAAATGGAACCATATGTCCTGCATCATACACTCTCAAAAATGTAAACTTCTTATAGTTCTTAACTTCTCCACCAGCCTTCTTACCTTCATGGTTATCCTTTTTAGTAGTTCCTTTAGGATACCAAGGTCTTAAAGGTTGATCTGCAAATCTCTTCCCATATGAGTAATCTAATTCATTAACCCAAGCATAATTTCCTACCCAATTACAAATATAATCTTTATCACCGGCATAAATCAATACAGGAACTTCTTTATCCAACAATTCTGCAACGTACTGTTGGTGAGGTTTGGATTCATCACCATTCAATATGAAATTTTGAAATACTCTTTCGTCACATGAAGTGTAAATATCAATATTTGAAGCACCAACCGCCTCTTTCACATATTCTAGATTCAAATAATCATCCATATAATTCATTTCCACATAGCAATTCCCTCCTTCCTCCTCGCATGGTTTTCTAATGTCATATGGATTTAATCCCGTTTCTTCATACGGTTTAAATAATTTGATATCACAGTAAAATTGTGCAGGAACACATGTTAATGCCTTGGGGAATTTATAACATAATTTGGTCAATATGGCACATTTAGGATAATCTTTATCCATTTGAAGACATTGTTCTTCCCTCAACACTGCCTTATATCCACCTTCACCACAACCCATTGGCCTATAAGATGCGGATTGAATCAATGGATCAGTAATACCATTTCCAATTAACACTGAACTTAATTCAAATGTTCTATCGGAATGATTGATAATTTCTGTAGCAAATTTAGGAATATAGTGTCCAGCATAAGATTCACCAGCAATATGAAACTTATTTTTACGAAACTGAGTGAATTTTTGAAAGAATAATTCAAGGAAAACATATACATCTTTAGCAGCGGTTGCTGTATTTCTAACTGGATCCCCACCTGTATAAGAATATCCAACCCCAACAGGTTGGTCCAAGAAAATCACCGACGCGTTAGAATTCCACGAATATGGGTTATAAACTGGTTGCAAAGTAGAATTGATGGATGAAGGACCCAATTCAAAGAATAAACCAGTACTTGAAGAACAACCCGGACCTCCATTTAACCATAAGATGACAGGATCATTAGCAGGATCGTTTCTACTTTCGAAAAACCAATAGAAGAAATGTTTGTCAAGACTTTCTATATCCAAATAGCCAGTATATTGGTTAACAGAATCAAGACCAAGTACTTCAGGATGAGTCTTTTTGATTCTTAAACGATAATCAGAATATTTTTTGTTAGACAAAGTTTCAAATTGGGCTGATGAGGAAGAAGGTGACTTGAAATTGAAAGATGCAGTGGATGGTTTTAAAAACGGGGATGTCTTGAATTCATATTGTTTTATCATCTCAATAATTTTTGAACTAGGCAAAGATTCTTTCATTTCTTTCCAAGCGGATTGAACCATTTCTGGTAATTCGGAAAGGGTGCTAAATACATCATTATTGATAAAAGGTTCTTTATTCTCAAGTACAATTTGATTTCCATTACTACCAATGGTAGAAGCATCGATTGTAACGGTCCAAGCTAATAAAGTTCCAAGCAAGTGAGTGACTTTCATTATGAACTTAGTTGTTCAATTGAACCTTCGTGGGATTTAATGACGGCAATTGAGCAAGTTGAGTCCTTAAATATTTGAAGGAATCGTTAGTCGTCTCCACAAAGGGAGGCAACATTTGAAGGGGTTTGGATTTAGTTGAGCCCTAGATGTCGTATCTCGGAAAAATGTCGTTTCATGACGTTAAGGGCATGTCGTCGAATTTCATTCGCATGTTTTGTAAAACTCTATGGCTGCGTACCACGGAACTGTTGCAAGCAAATTGTTGTTAATCATTTCTTGAATTTGGATGATTGATTCTAAGCGTTGTATAATTTAGGATAATACAACATCATGTCCTTTCTTGAGAATTATATAGGAATACCAATAAAGAGTTCAAAGGAATACACCTTCACGTGACCTGGCCTATTAATTTTTATTGGCACAAGTTACACGACCATATTGGTTTTCTTTTTTTTTGGCGTATGCTTCTCAATTGATTTTTTTGGCTCTGTCACTTTCTCTCATAGTAAAATTACTTCGCAGTTTATTACATTTTCCACTTAACAAACAAAAACAAAAATTATAAACATACAAAGCGAATAATTACAGGTTAAAGAAAGGAAGCAAGGGAGCGTAGCTAGGAATACTTTCAACATACAAACGAAGGAAGCGAAAACTAATTTATTTAACTATAACAAAAGTGTGGTAAATACAACAATGAGTATATCTTCAGGATTAGTACCAATCTCAGGTAATTCTAGAACATTTGTTCCTACGAACGATGGAACTAGTCTTTATGCTAGTCAAGCATATAATGGTTATGGTTATGTTGCACCTATAGGATATAATCATCGAGGAATCGACGATGTTGGAAGAATAACAATGTCATTAAAATCAGAAATTAGTTCTGAAGTTAAATGGGCCTTAAATTCATTATCAAGAATTTCATTACATTCAAATTTCAATTTAGAATCTTCAAATTATTTAGGTAATGAGTTAATCAAATACTTCTATAAACCTTATCAATTGATTATGATGGGGGAAACGAATTATGCGAAAGTGACTCAAGATGTTTTAACATTTAGTTTGGACTCATTATTAACATTAAGAAATCTGGCACAAGATTTACATAATCAACAATGGTTATCACAAATAAAATCATTCAAAAAGAATATCATAGAAGTTTTGAGATTCTTAACTAATTGGTTTTATCAACCTAACTTCCAAATACCGCAATTGAAACAATATGATAGTCAATTTTCAGAAGCGTTAACCTTTTTAATCGATTTGCTAGAACCTTTGACTTGTTATTATATTGATAATACCAAACATGATCCATTATTTGCAATCTTGTTACAGACTGTGCTAGTGACTCCAGATAAAACTTTATTCGTGAACATCCTTAAATGTCTTTCTCATTTATTGATCATTACTGATAGAAAGAGAAAAATCACCTCAGACGATGAAGAAGATAAGCATCATTTAGATCAAGTTGTTGAAGAGGAAGCTGATGAAAAGATAACAAATAATTGTATTGATTCACTCAAATCTTCAGATTTAGAAAATATAATTAACAAATTACTTGTGAATGATAATGAAATAAATAATGCTGTATTGGAATTTCTTAAGATGTACTTGTTCTCAGAGGCATTACACCCAGATTATTCTGCTTCAGCTAAGGATTCTCAAAAATATAGATTACAAAAACTTTTACAATTAAAAACTAATAGAACTACCTTTCATACATTGATCAAGCAATTGCCTTTACTTACAGTTGCAAATTTACCTTTGAATGACCCTTCTAATATTAAACCTATACCTCAAATGAACCTAACTCCAAGATCTGAATTCCCAGGTGTTCCTTCTACATTGCCCGAATTAACTGAGGATTTATATAAGTTAATAATTCGCTTCCCAGAACCATTAAGAGCAACTACATGGTTACGTTGTTGCTATGAACCATTTGTTGTTTCTCCATCTCCCGAAAGTTTTGCGGGAGATACCGCCGCACCAGGAGAAGTTACACAAATATCCTTGTGGAAAGCTTATGAAAAGCAATTTCAAGAAATTTGGTATTCACCAAATGGACAACCAAGTTCAGAATTCAAACCTCTTTTACCAGCGGTTGATTTTATCAAGAATGTGACTAGAGCATTCCCAAGTTCCGAAGCTATGGTTGTTAATTTACCTCCCATTGAAGGTAGTTCAGAACCCCCAAAGAAAAAATTCATCATTAAAGGTATTCAACCTAGACAATTTGTCGTTAATATTGACGTTGCCAATTATGAAGCCTTAAAACCAAATCCAATTAGTTCAGTTAATCCGGTTGAAAATCATAAATTACCAATTGGACATATAGATATGGAGAAATTTAGGCATGCAATTGCTGGAGTAACTGAAGGGATTTTAGCAGATGGGTCAGGGGTTAGTAAGAAACTGGATCTGTTTAATCAAATTAATGAATCTAGTCATGATATTTTAGAATATATTATTCATGAGGTTTTGGATAACAGTGAAAATTCAATTGAAGAGAATATTTTTAGGTTATATAATAGTTATTGGTTACCTGAACTAGTATATGCAAATCCTTCCTTAGTGGACAGTGGAATCATAAACGCTAGTTGGTTGAAGTATTTGATTTAGGTTTGCCCCCCTCCCATCCCCATTTAATTTAGTTAAATATGTAGCTTTATATAGTGTCAATAGAAAGAGTTGTACAATTATGAGCAATGCCTTTGAGATTCTATTGTAGCCCCTCCAAAGTTAACTACAATAGATACGCAGAAACGACTTCAATTTACAAGAACTGCTTAACCAAGTGTTCATGATGATACTTGAAATAGTTCGTATTCTTACGTCCTAACAAAACATTGTTGACACCCTTAAAAATTTAAGCAGCGGAATTTGAATTTTTTTTTGCTTCTTTGTTTTCAATCAATCATAAAAAATTTATTTCCAATCCTTTTAAACAACTCGTAAGGTACCATCCTTATTATCTCATATACATAATATAAATAACAATGAATAGACCAAATCAACTTCCATTCCACGTTCGTGCTACCGATGCTCTCCATAGATTAACAGTTTTAGGTTTAGTAGGTATTTGTGTTGTTGGTGGAGGTGGTATTATCTTCAACATCTATGCTAACTCAGATTATGCTCCATGGAACAAAAATAAATTGAAGTTCGATAGAGAAGAATACCATAAAACTCGTGAAGGTTCTGAAGAAAAGTAAGCTGGACTTGTTTTACTGGTTAGGAAGGAAAAGGGTATTCGGAATGAGAGAATGATTTTTTAGAAAGAGACAAATTTTTCAATAATATACCCATTGGGTAGACTTGTACATAGGGATTTTCAATATCGAGGAATATACATTTATTATTATTGTAATACTAAATTTACAATTCGAGGTCAGCGCTTTAGTTTCTTCTTGACGTCTGATGATTGTTCTATGTTGTTCTTTCTCTTTTTACTGGTTGTGTTTACACCTTTCGTTTTCCCATTATTCGTTTTCAATGGTACTTTAGAATGGCTTAATTGTAATTCATCTCGTAAATACACATAACTCTTCTCGTTATAGATTTCGGCATCTTCCTTATTCATGGGATTTATTATCACAATATCACGGTGGAAATTGAACGATATATTGCAAATTGGACAATTTCCTTCTGAAGATTTGTCTTCATTCTTTGTATTCTTAGTGAGTTCCTTAAGCGCCTTATGAGACATTACACAACCACAGGGTCGAAGATAGATATATTCGACTTTAGAAGTTTTCAGCTCATTTGTAATAGGACACGCCATGTTATGTTTCCCATTCAAAGTCTTTGTCCAGGATATTTTAACAGGACATAGATCTTTCAATGATTTTAAGTACTTAAATGAAGGTCTTATTTTAGATTTATCTAGTTTTGATTCAAGTAGATATTCGAGGACTTTCTCTTTGAGGTATAACCGTCCTTTATAATCACCCATTATGGGGTCATTTGATTTAGTGAATAATGGTAAAGATGAGATGGCACAACTATTCAACAAGGTTTCTTCACTATCATCTCCTTTTTGATTCAAAGATTTTCCAAAACTAGAGTGAAGGGATAGTATATCTTGTCTCTTGGCGATAGTTCCTCCGTCGTTTCCCATTTCGATCTTGTAAGGAAGTTTTGATGCAATTCTTACCAAAAACGAGTCAATGAATGAATCTTGCACCAAGCAAAAAAACTTCCACACTAAAAAATTGTCCACCAAAGAGATCCCAATATGTCGATCACCAATACTAGACACCTAACTCTGAAGAGATCCAATAACCAAATATGGCAGCACAACAACAGACAAAGATTGATTTAAATCAACTTGCTCCTCAACAATTAGTTGAATTTCGTAAAAATATAGATCAAGAAGTTACACATTTTACTCAATCCCTTCAAGCTTTACAAACCGCACAATCAAAATTGAAAGATTGTATAACTAGTGTGGATAATATGGAAAGGGCCAAGTCTGAAGATTTATTGGTTCCATTGACTAGTTCCTTATATATACCTGGTAAATCTGTCAAAGAAAGTTCGTACTTGGTGGATATTGGTACTGGTTATTATGTAGAAAAGGAAGCACAACCTGCAAAAGCAGTATATGAAGCTAAGATTAAAAAATTAGATGAAGATGCAAAGAAATTGAAAGATATCTTAGTTCAAAAGAATGAATTGTTGAATGGTATCAATATGATCTTAAGAAGGAAGGTGATTGAAATGGAGAAACAAGAACAACAAAAGTCTTCATGAATATGATCCAGATAGATAGTCATTGGTTGTTAATGAATTAACACATAATAGAATTACATTTAGATACGTTTCTAATCTGAACCATCATCCAATTCATGATAGATCTTATTATATATAAATGGTTCCAGGAAAATGTTCCTTAGGTTCTTTAATTTATTAGGACCAAATCCCGTAATATTCCCCAACCCGTTCTCAGAATCTTCTTTACAACTCTGTAATACCATATTCTTCACTGATTTACAATTAGCCATCATATTTGAAACATCTGTCTTGTTCACCAGTCGAATACCAGTAAACGCTTCAACTATACTCGAAGTAAAATCAACACCTCTAACCCCTTGAATGTTCTGACGGGCTTTCGCAGGCGCGTTATCCAATTGTTTGGCCATTGCAATATAATTCCCTGCTTCTTCAAATGACCATGCTAACACCATTGACAAATCATGTTTTATACAAAAATCCAGTAGTTTCCGAATAACTTCTTGATGAGAGTCAATATCTACTACAACCAATAATATCCTCAAGGCTTTATCATTCCGATTGACTGTCAGTACTGAAGAACCCTTATTTAATTTCTTTAAACGCGTCCATATGTATTCTGGTCTCAATTTATAGTATTTTAATGAAAGAAAAAGAATTTGAAATGTAGAATTGATATAATAATCCGACAATATTGATGAATCAAACTTCCATGGAGTTAATTTCATCATTGAATCTTTTAATAACGGGTTTCCTGTTTGTGATTTATTCACCAATATTTCCGATGGGCCCATTGAACGTGTTTGATTGGCAGCCGTCGATGATCGAAGAGGTTCACTTGAAGACCGCAGAATTTCACGAGGTCGAGGTGCTCGTATTGGCTCCGCGGTGGTCTCCATCAATGTCGTTCTTGTGCTTGTAATTGGAGCAGTTGGTTGACTTTGTATTAATGGAAATGGATGTGGTGTTGATGCCGCTGGAGCAGGGGTGGGACGTGACTCAAGTTGTTCTTGATTACTAGGTTTTGGGGTTTCAATGTCATCACCATATTCTTCACGCATTCTCTTCACTCCAGCTAGGATACTTGCGAATGACGAGGAATCTATCTCGTTTGATTCATTATTGTTGTTGGATTCACTCATCGTGAAAGTTAGCAATCTCCTTACATTTGAAGGAGTAGTTTGATTCCCATTTGCGCGCAAAATTTATAATGACGATACAAGTGAGAAGGGTTACTTAATCCTGGGGTCACAATTTTGAATATCTAATTACACTAACTGACGAAAAGATATATGCAGTGGCGCAGAACAGTTGAGTCACATCTTGTTACTACTACCTTGCATGGCCCACTTTAACTAATATGAATACTCCTATTCTACGTGATGGATGGTCAACACCTTTGACCAACACCATGTGGCCGTGCGGTTTTTTAAATGAACAGATCCTGAAACTAGCGCAAAAGAGAATCTCTCATGTTATTATTTGACTCATCAGAACCGAGCCTCAAAGCCATTACCGTCTATAGAATTATTGAAATCTGAAATCTGTAAGGGAAGTTCAGGCTTGTTTGGGTGTATCGAATACGTCGGGCCTGAACCGGCATTTTCACTAAGCCACTAAAGACGGTTGCTATATAAGGGGAACCCATTTTGCATCTAATTAAGGGAAATTGAAAAACTGTAAAATATCTCTAATAGCAATATATTTCTAATATGGCTTCATATTCAGCCCATAATTTCAATAGTCAACATTATGATGACTCAAGACCCAACTATCCAGAACCTTTCTATCAGGAATTAATCCAATACCATCGTCAAAAGTGTGATACAAAGCTTGCAGTTGATATTGGATGTGGATCAGGATTTGTGTCGTTTAAGTTATTAGATTATTTTGATCATGTAATTGGTACAGATCCTTCCAAAACCATGATTACACAATGTAAAAACAGTGAACTTGATTCTGAGGTCAAGAGAATTGATTTTTTAATTGGAACAGCTGAAGAGCAACCCTCAGAAATTGCCGCTAATTCGGTTGATTTGATAACTGGGGCAGAATGCTGTCATTGGGTAGATCATGAGAGATTTTTTAAAGAATCATACCGTGTTTTGAAACCAAATGGAACTTTAGCATATTGGTTCTATAAAGATCCTATATTTGTTGGATATCCAAAAGCAAATGAAATATACACAAATTATACATACAATTCATCCTTTGATTTTAATCCAAAAGATGAATTTGAAAGATATATGGGGCCTTATTATCAACAGCCAGGTCATGACTATTTAAGAACTTTAATGAAGGAAATTGAAGTCCCACCAGAATTATTTCATGATATAATTAGGCATGAGTATATTGTAAACAGAGATGGTGATGCAACAGCAAGGTCGGACGACCCTTTTATTTCAAAAACTCCATTGTATATTTCAAAGAAAATTACAATTAAATGGTTCTTGAATTATGTGAAAAGTTGGAGTGCTTATCACAATTGGATGAACGAGCATGGTGCGAAGTATGATATTGCTGAAAGGTTTACAGAAGAATTAAAAGAGGCAATGGGATGGAATGATGATACTGTTGTTGAAGTTGTTTGGGACACTGTGTATACTTTTTCTAGAAAAAATTAGGTAATAAGGTATGTATTAATGCCTTTTAATATTTATATATCTGTCTGTGGAAGTTTAATATACATTGAATCTTAAAAAACAAAGTCGAAATTGAAAGCAGCGAGAAGTATTTTGATGTAAGTATTTTATTTCATAAAATTATTGCAAAATGGTTGCAAAAAATGTCGTAAAAAAGCCAAAAGGTCTTGGAAATAATCTTTTACCGAAAGCTTGATAGCTTAATTAACAGACAGTACAATGTATTTAGATAGAGATAAGCCAAATGGTATTTGGATGCGTCCGACGTTCATTAATAGTGCAACTTACAAGTAAGTGTCAATTTTAAACTATACTTTGAAAGAATTCAAGGTTAGAAATGGATGCTTATTAATAAGAGTTTTTTGATTTATTAAACAAATGATTTTTTGGTATTTCCGATTTCAAATGTCACATGATCGGATTTAGTAAAAATTAGTTTTGTTAAAATATATTTGACATAATTTATTACTAAATCTTTACTAAGAAGTGAGCGTTGTAAGTAATATAAGTAGCCATGAATAATCACTTTCACTTCCAATCGTTAATTATGTAAACCACAGATTAGCAATCTTTACAAAAACTTTTTACGATCCATTTAGCATCTTCTAGAAAGAAGTTAATCAGACCAAACAGAAGTATAAATATATGAACATTTCCTCATCTTCAAATTGGATTGTAATTTTTGTTTTCCCATTATTAGTTTTATCAAACAACCTAATTAACAACTTAAATAAGAACAACAGCAACAGTAATAAAATGGCTACTAGATCAGTTTCAAAGATTGTCAACGCAAGACAACAAGCCGAAGGTGTCGGAGCAACCGTTAGAAGATCAATTGGTATTATGAATCAACGTAAATTCAATCCTTTCTTAATGTTTGATCATTTCTCCAGTGGTGGTACCAATGGTTTCCCAGAACATCCTCATAGAGGTCAAGAAACTATTACATTGATATTAAAAGGTGCAATGGCCCATGAAGATTTTACCGGCTCAAAAGGTATTCTTTATGCTGGTGATTTACAATTCATGACTGCTGGCAAAGGGGTTGTTCATTCAGAAATGCCAATTCCAAACAAAGATGGTTCTCCAACTGTTGGTTTACAATTATGGGTTGATTTACCTGATCATTTGAAAGATGCAGAACCAAGATATAGAGATTTAAGAACTTGGGAAATTCCTGAAGTTGTTGCTGATGAAGGAAGAGTTACTATTAAGGTCATTTCAGGTTCTAGTCATGGAGTTGAATCAGTTAAGGAATTAGCTTATACCCCAATTAATTATTATTATTACACTGTTAAAGCCGGTGGTTCCTTTAAGCAAGAATTACAAGAGGGATTCAATTATTTCTTATATGTCTTAAACGGTAAAAGCTTAGTTTTGAATGATGACACTAAGATTGATCAATATCAAAATGTCTTTTTTGAGGAAGAAGGTGGTTATATCACTGGTAAGAATACTGCAACCGAAGATAATGAAGAAACCGAAATTCAATTTGTTTTAATTGGTGGTAAGAAATTAGATCAAGAAGTTGTCCAATATGGTCCATTTGTTGCTTCTTCCAATGAAGGTATTCAAAAAGCAATTCTCGATTATCAATATGCTAAGAATGGATTTGAAAATATCAAAAACTGGAGAACTTTGATCAGTGGCGGTGTTACTGATGATATGATCCAAGGCCCATTAAATGGTAACCTCGAAAAGAGAGAGCAAAGACGTCAACAATACTTGGCACAAAAAGCAGGTGGACCAGCTAAAGATGAACTTTAAGACTGGTAATATCCTAACAATAGATTCTTGATTCCTTGACCACCCTTCCATTCAATTCGCTTGCTTTTCTTTATAAAAAAGATAATTATATATTATGCTAATTATATTTGGCTTTTGATAAATAGATATTGTTTTGTACATTATATAGTTTAATACTCATGAAACTCATTCTTTAAAACCTTCGCTTCCCTATGTAGTATGTTATCTACGCTAAGTTAAGTACGCGCTTTAGTGCTTTACATTTTTAATTTCATTACGCGTAAAAATGAAAACGAAAATTGTAAAGAAGCCAAAACGAAAAAATATAATCATCACTAGCGAACTGATTGCTACACTCTAAATTCCATAAAACCTTGCTCTACTAAATAGGATATGACAATGACGAGTGCATCGCAACAGGAAGTGGAATACTTAGCAAATGAAATAATCCAAAATGAAAGACCCGTCACCTATCATAAATTTTCACGTGCTTTGAGCATACCGATAAATCGTGCAAAACTCGTATTATATGAATATTATCAAGCGAATAAACATAAATTAGCTGCATCATTCTTGATCACGGGTGTTACATCATCTGGTGATCGATTGATAAAGTTATCTAGATACGAATCCGATGTGGAGGAAGATATGAAGAAATTTGAAAAAATTCTGACAATTCATATTCATTGTGTTAATTTAAAGGATTTGAAATTAACTCCGGCTGAAATAGCATTAGAAGAGAGGAAATATCCAAGTGATCATACTAAGCTTAAAGAATATGAAAGGAATGGTATTATCGTGGGACCAACACCAATATTTAATGATCCAAAGATGTTAAAAAAAGTCTCGTCATCTCCAACTGCACCACCAGCTGTCGTTGAACCAAAGAAACGAGTTGCCGAATCCAAACCTGCGAGGAGCGCAACCACAACTTCTTCATATTTCTCAAGAAAACAACAACAACAGCAACCAACAGCAACAAGAACAAACACATTTGGGTATACTTCTCGAAAGACTGAATCCGAAACCACAAAACGTGCAGCTACCGAACCCGTAAAGAAGCCATTTGAATACAAATCAAGAAAAAATGAAGCTAATCAACCTAAAGAACGAGTGATTGTTGCTGATGATCATGAAGACGATACTAAGGACGAAGAAAGTGACCCGCAATCTGGATCTCGTCAAACAAAAATCAACACATCTGCACTTGAGAATCTCTTCGAATCCGATTTTAGTGATGACGATGCTGACGACAACAATAATAAACCTGAGCCTGAACCTGAAAAGGAAAAAGAACAACCCATTTTGATAACATCGGTAGAGACAGATCAACGAAGCCAACCAACGAAGGAAGCATCTCCTATCGTTAATGAAGAACCCGTTGAGCTATTTGTGTCAGGAGAAGACGAAATAGAGGAAGAAGTACCTGAGCCAGAAATGGAGAAAAAAATTGATGATGATGGATATATTACAGTTAGAAAGAAGAGACCAGTCACAAAACCAAACGCTACTTCTAGCTTAAAAAGACAAAGAGCTGGTTCCCCATCAGCTGCAACTGGTGTTGGAAAGACTTCACATGGCAAGAAAAAGACACAGCAATCGGTTATGAGCTTTTTTCAAAAGAAGTAATTTGGAGATGAATGGAACAGAGGAGTGTTTGTAGATATGTAAATGTTAAGCGAATTTCGAATAAATGTGTCCATCATATGTTAATTCAAATCCTTACCTAAGTAGTATAAAAGGACAAGAAAATAATGGAATAATTGAAACAATAGTGTATAGTTTGAGAATGTGAAGTATACGAACGTTATTCTTACAATTCCCAGCTTTGATTCTGTTTAGTGTACCGCTTGTGCTTAGAATGCAAGAAGAATTCTTCCAGCAAACGTTACTTCCACACAGAGCAAAATTAGTAAGCTAACTTGCAGTTCAATGAACAACTAAACCTATAAAAACAGACAAAGAATATTCCGTATTAGACATCCAGACAGACACTTTAATATATTGCAGAATTGCTTTGGCAGGTTATGAATCTGAGTTCCAAAAAAAAATGCAACAAGTTGGAAATCGTGTTACCGTTTTAGGAAATTTCCTAATTGGGAAATCAAGTTGCAAAATTTTTTATCCATTTCTAGAAATTTGGACCCTTGGATTATCACCATACTAGGTATGTAAACAACTCAATCCTATTATGGTCAATTAGCCCGTTTAATATATTTATCTTTTATGTAGACTGACAAGTATTTATATATTGAGAAAGGCTTAAAGTCATGAAATGTAAAAATTTGGAAAGAGATTTTGTTAGAATCATCACCTACCCATTCCTTCCTTCCATTCGTTCTTAAAATCACCCTACATTCAGTATGAAGTTATCTCAAACTACTGCTTTAGCTATCTTAGCAACTGCGACTGCCGTACAAGCTTTCCCACAAGAAGCACCTGCTTCATCTTCTTCAGACATCGCCTTGACCAAAAGACAGGAAGAAACTATTAATGATTTAATTGCCAACATCAATCAATTAAAAACCAAACGTGCCGAATTAGACAGTGATCTCTCCAAGAGAGAATATGAAATTGT
This sequence comes from Hemisphaericaspora xylofermentans, assembly GCA_002105455.1. Lineage (NCBI taxonomy): Eukaryota > Fungi > Ascomycota > Pichiomycetes > Serinales > Debaryomycetaceae > Hemisphaericaspora > Hemisphaericaspora xylofermentans. Next base: position 19,605 of record NDXA01000064.1, on the reverse strand, counting down.
CACCCAAGTTTTGAGTGCTGTTAATGACACCAACTTATCTCCAAAGATATTAAATTATTTAATTACCAATGCCACTTTCCAGCCTATCATTATCAATACTTTAATTACTGTTTCTAAGGCCGGTTTAATTCCTTTGGAAGTGGTTTTGCAAGTCGTCACTGAATCCAAATTGGCAACTAATGTTATTCAAGATTTAATTTCCGATTGTTCTTTATATGTTGATTTATTCAATATTGCCAAACCAATTGTTGCTAACATGGTTGATCAAATTAAAAAGGCAATTACTTCTGGCCTTACCAGTTTAGTTACAAGAGATGAAGGTGCTTTAAATGAATTTGTTTTTGAACCATTAGAAAAGAGAGATGTTGAAGATGTTGCTGTTAATTTATTAGAATCCCTTTACTCTTCTGGATTAGCAACTAATGTTGTAAGAGATATTTTAACTGATACCGCTTATATTCCCTTTGCCATTCAATTGGTCAAAGCTATGTTAGCTAACAATTTAATCAATCTTTCAAAGTTATTAGATGCTTTAAAACAATCTGGATTGGCAGAACAATTATTCCAACAATTAGTCAATATGAACACTGTTCAAACTGTTGTTACCAATTCATTTGCTGCTTTTGCTGGTACTTGTTCTGGAACACATACTGCCGGAACTTCATCTTCTGGTTCTAATGTAAGTACCGGTTCTAGTTCTGGCTCTGGTTCTGGCACTGGTTGGGGTTCTATCTTTGGTGGATCAAGCAGTAGTGGAAGCGGTACAAACAACGGAGGTGCGCAAGTTGTTTGCAGAAAGAGAAGAAGAAAGAGAGCTCTCTACTAGATGATTGAGATTAATTTCATGGTTTTATTTTCTTCATTAGACTTTTGATTATCAGAACTCCTGAACCAAATTATAGGTCAACTGATTATTATTGATTGTCGTATGTAATTCAATAATGACTATTACATGAAACTGATAACGAAGATATTACACCCTTTTGATGTTATTATTGGATTTTCCCTTTTCTCTATTATGTCCATATACTTTATAGTTTTCGTGTATAATTTATTTTTTATTTTAATTAATTTAATTCAATTTGTTTTAGGTTTAAGAACGAGATCTCGTAGATTTCGGTACAAGGTTGAAATCAAACCAAGAAAATTATGGGCAAGAGCTTCAAATGTTATGCTCGACAGGACAGGTTGAGATTCCAACATTGCGTTTCTTGCAATAATCTTAAATTACTCCAAGAAATGTTGAAAATTTCTTATCACTATCCTCAAGTGGAGAACCCCAGAAGTACAAAAAACTCTCAACAAACAATTCCAAAAGACCAACTTCCCAAAATGAACGTGAAATGGTAGTCGAGAAAGTTGGAATGTCTACGACAAAGAAAAAGGTAACTAGATTTAAAGAAACCATTTGTGGGGTAAATATAGAGTGCATCAACAGGTTCTTGACTGCGCTAGGTTAAACTTACTCTCCAAGATAGAGCAGGGGCGAGTACATTCTGGACTGCACTACCAAGCACCCATTGAACTTGGTGTGGTTGTCAAGCAATGAATGACCACTTGAGTTTTAGATTGAACTAAAAAGGTTGAAAAGTAAACCTGAAATTAAATTAAATAACTTAGTTGCGTATATAAATTGCATTAATTAAATGACAAGAACATCATAAATTTCTTAGTTGGTGCTGCGTTTCAGATCTCTATGATCGAAAGTAGACCTTTTTCTGTACCTAAGAATCGCGTAGTCAATAAGTGACTAGCTTCTTAAATGGGCTTTTGTACAATTATTTTGGGATCTAGATTTCCCATCCCATTGTAAATTAGTGTCTAAAAAACTGTTTAGTTTATATTCATAGGATCACTTCTATTTTTGGAAACAGAATAATTATTTGTCGCTTAAACAATAAAAGGTTGTAAAGGAGAGGCGTCAAATTTGTCCAATTGCCAACACAAAATAAAAATGCAAAAAATAAAAAAATAAAAAAATAAAAAAAGTCAAATGTTTTATGTAAAAATTTTTTTTATTTGTTTTATTGTATTTGCCTTAATTCAGTAATAAACGAATAGAGTAGACGACATTATTCCTATTTTATTTTAACAAAAAGGCGTAATAATAATAGTCATAGTCATTCTGCTAAGAGAGTGTAAATATATTTATAGAACAATAAGAAATAATGGACCGAATCGTCGTTATGCACACCTATATATCCACCTCTTTCTCTTGTTACCGACAATCTCATGAACTACACCTTTGATTTATTTATTCTTTAATTCTTCCAATATAATAGGTATTTAAAATCCCCTTTTTCAATTTTACAACCCCATATTTAGCCTTTCCCCTTTCAAACTCAAAAAATTCGTATAACCCTACACTTTCAATAACTTCGTAAATCGAATCTCGAGAAGAAACTAAACAGAATATCACCACCCACTTTACAAAAAATCAAGAGATTTTAATCGCTTTTTCCGTACACACATACCATACCGTTCTCACGCTCACACTCACATTATTCCAAATTGTGTTGACTATTTATTGCACAAACTCCGACATTCTTTGCAAATTGTTTTGTGTAAGCGAATATTAATTTCCCTTCCAGTTGAGAACCAGCACAAGATCCGCCCCAGGTACGTCATTACATAGTTTACAACAGACGCACGCAGAGAAGGAAACAAAGGAACAAGAACACTAAGACCACAACCAATAAACAAACACAGCCAAATAAAACCCTCCAACGGCACAAGAGGTCATTTAACCAAGAAGTTTGTTTCTTTTCAATCGTTCATATCCTACGTAAGCAAGAGGTTTTCTATTATTTGCTTTTTTATATTTTCATTCAAATCGACTAAATTTTTTTTCTTAACCAAGACATCTGATTACAACTACAAAAATACGAGATCGAGATGCGAGGAGATATAGATACAGCAAGTTCTCTCCTGATAACACCAGAAAGAAGACCTTCATGTAATAACGGCAGACCCTTTTCATTCTTACTGATTACTACTGAAGACGCGGATTCCAAAATGACAGGAGAAAATAGTCAACAAATAGGTTCCCCAGCAAGAAGATCATCGAGATTAAGCATTTTCAGAAGACTATCAAGCGCTGCTCAAAATGAACCAGAATCATTTTCACAACAACAAGACACTTTACGTCTCTCGAATAAAAGATCAATAATTTCATGTAATAGTGATTCTCCAGGTACAAAACCTTCAATTCTTCGACCTATTTTTAATAGATCAAGATCATCAACAGGAAGTGAAAAATGGGAACCACCATTACAAACTCCACAATCTTTGCAAAGTTCATACTTCCAACAAAATTATTTGTTTGCAAAAGCAAATCAACCAAATCAAAAGCCAACTACAATTGATGATTTTGCTGATACAGATACAGAATCAGAAGATGATGAAGCAGACAGTGACAACGAGAAGGATTCACAAGTTGTCAGAATAGACCCGATCCTTGAAAGACCCTATGCTATCATGAAAGAAGCTCAGTTTGGGTTATTTGAAGAAATATTTGACGACGATGTAGAGGATAATATAGAAAACCAAGAAAATGAGGTACCCGCAATAGCTAGACCTCAATTATCTCTAGACACTACGTTAAGCCGTTCCAGAGAAAGACTCGACAATATGAAATCAGTCATAAACGGATCATGTGAATTCTTGGGGTCTTCTTTATACCTGCCGGATAATATCATTAATGAAAACGAAGAACAAGCGAATTCTCCAGCTGCAGAACAACGAAGTCCACAAAAAGAAGAACAACCCAAAGAATCCCATTCTCCAATGTCATACACAAGCAATAGTGTTATTTCACGCTCACAATCTCCTTTGAATTCGCCAGAAGATTATACCCCACATATTAGTTTTAAAGATACCCCACATCCAACCAAGTCATCAATTCCCGAAACAATTGCTGAGTCAAAACGTGAAGAAACCAAGTCAAACGAAGATAAAGAGCATAATGGGTCACCAACTAATAAACACTATCTTGTAGAAAACACCAGAGTATCAACATGTTCTATCGCAGGTTCTTCCTCAAGTTGTGTCGATAATGTTAAGAATAAGCCACAAGCCCAATGTCCAGCTCAGTCTCAAAAGAGTACTGCTGAGATTAAAACGATGGAGGTTCAAAATGTACAAAAAATTGCTGTCAAGAAGCAGCTGATTAAGAGTTGGATTAGAAAAGTCTTTTTGACCGGCGCTTCGTCAAAGAATTTGAATACTATTTCAGTGAATTAGAATTATTTTAATGTTGTTACTACTATTACTATTAATGGGACTTGGGTGGATAAATGATAATGATGATGACCAATCTTGTATCAATGCTTTTTTGTATAATTAGTTGACTTTTTTTTAGTAGTTTTAAAATTTTAGATTATTTATTTGGGAATATTACAGTTACTAGATTCTAACTTGTTTACTTTCTTGTAGTTTGAAATGTGTCAGTTTTTTTGCAACCAATCAGAAGAATGCAGGGTCACTTAACCTTGAATGAAATTCACCTTATCAAAAAGTTAAATTTAGGAAGAGGGTTGCTTGATTGAACATCAAGATACCAGGTATCTTAACTTTTTTTGTTTTTCAACCAATTACCATGGAATAATAAGAGGGCATATTAATCACAGGCCTAATATAGGTTCCAATATTGATCGGATTTTGTTTATGGAAAACTCGCATAATTGTTTGAGAAATTGATTTATTCCAAGGTAGAGAGGGGTTTTGAACCTGTCAAGAGAAACCCAAAAGAAGAGCCTGCACAGTTACTTATACAAATCATTCAGGCATATTGTGATAGCCAAGGCGGTATTAAAATGTCGTATCAATAACCCCAGCAACTGATCTAGCCATAAAATACAAGTGTAGAATAAGAATTACGGACATGTGAGAAAGGGGTCCCTGATATTGTATTGGCGATTTTTATACGACAAAGTGTCAGATCATAATTTTATGAAACGTGATGATAATTTTCTTTGTTTGAATATTTAGTAATACTTGTCATATTATGTGCTACGGTAGAGTTAGGAATATCCCTCTTCTTGTTCTTCCTCTTCCTCTTCCGTATATTTTATATGTACGAGATGTGGTTAGCTGGTAATTACATTTCCTAAATTGGCTAAACAAAGAAGTAACACCCATTAACTAAAAGTTACCTAACAATCGCACATGAAAGAAAAATAGGAGTAATTAAATTAATTTAAATGAATCCTACACATTAATAATTTTTAATTAGGGAGAGAGAGGAACGGAACAAAAGAAAAAAAAGAGTTTTGAGTAAAAATTCACACTTTAGTTTGTTGCATACATAACTCATTCTTTGCTAATTAATTATTTGCCAATTTGACCGTCATTATTATCGTCATAATATCATATGTTCAAATTCAAATTCAAACTAAGATTAAATTAAATCACCTCCCAATTGATATTAACAATAAAGGGGATTAAAGTTCATAGAAGGCATCAGCATTTTTGATATATTGACAAGGACTCTAATATCCAATTCATTCTGTCATTTTATTTAGTAAGAGTTGGAAGAAATCGGGATCCAACAATCATACAAATCTCCACATATTGCCACCCCCATATTTTTCGTCTCATTTGGGCACTTTTTATTAATTATAACCCTTTTTCTAAGGCTCCCAAGATTACATTACTGCACATCTACATATATATATACATCTATACAGATAGAGATATAAATCATGGGGAATGTTCCAGCAAAAGAATCAAGAAGTAGGTCAAACACTACGTCATCATCAATATCAGACATAATACCCACTTCAAGTTCATACTCCAATCTAACTAACTCTTCTCAACCCCAATCTAGTCTGCAACGAAGAAATACAATTTCGTACAATGCTTCCAATCATAAACGTTCTACTTCTGCGGAGTTACGTAGATTCAAGAGACTGAAAGATAAGGAGATAGCACAAGAGAAACATTATATGCAATTGATCATCAAATATGATGAAAACATTGATGGTGGTTATTTGGCTCCATATGGTACATATAAATCAAACCTTGACTATAGTTGTGATATAGTTCGACAATTGATTATTGATGGACGCATGTCACCATTTTTTACCCCATTACAGGATTTTGATGATAATTGGACTGATGATGAATTATATATTATATTATCTCAATTACCGTTACATGCATTAGAACCTGGATTTACTGATGAAGAAGACGAGGATGATTTAGACAATCATAAAATCCATAAATCAGCTAATTATTATAAACGACAAGAAGATAAAGCCAAGCTAATTGCATTGATAGAAAAAGTAAAGGAATTACAAGATCGCGAAGAACAACGATTTTTGCAAGATCGTGGAACTAGTAAAGATTATCCTAGTCGTGATTTATTATTAAGATTATATCGTAATCCAGTTGAATGTCCTATTTGTTTCTTGTACTATCCTAGTCATTTGAATGTTTCTCGATGCTGCTTACAACCAATCTGCAGTGAGTGCTTTGTTCAAATTAAACGACTAGACCCGCACCCCCCTCATGATGACCAATCGAATGAAACAAATGAATTACCTCATACGTTAATATCGGAACCGGCAAGTTGTCCTTATTGTGCCATGCCAGATTTTGGAGTTACTTATGATCCACCTACTGATATAAGAACAGGAATAGGGGGAAGCAAGCCCAATGATTACAGGAAACCAAAACAATTAAGCATTGTTGAAGATCCCGATGCACAAGAAGATGAAGACAACTCCTCGTTAGTTGCTAGCCCAAGTAGTACATCGTCGCCAATCAAGAAACGAGATTCATATAATAATTCCCCACAAATAACCCCCAGAGCCAAGACCAGAAAGCGTAGAGGATCAGTTGCAGCCAATGCACCAGGTGTGATTACCATTGATATGATTCGTCCTGATTGGGAAGTGAAATTACTATCAGCAAGGAGCAAATTGGCTAGAAAGGCGGCGGCTGCAAGTGCGATTCATGCTTCTAATTTATTAATTTCTGGCAGTAATAATAGCCAGAACAATAATAGTAGTAGTAATAATGGAGATGAGGAGAGGACAGGCAGAAGAAGAAGGGCGCATACTTCGGGATTGACAAGAAATGGTAGTGATATCAACCTTCGATCAATTGAAGAAAGAATGGTGGAGGAAGCATTAAGATTATCGCTTATAGATGAAGAGGAACGGAAAAAGAAAGCTGAAGATGAAGAACGTCAGAAGAAACTGAAACAACCAAAGGGGTGATAGAAATGATTTTTGACCTGCAAAAAATAAATTATGAATATTGTCTATAGATAAATTCCATCAATGATTTTGCTAACATATCCGTATATAATGATCTTTATTTTATGTATGAACTAAATGCACGTGCTATATGTGTCCAAAGATGCTCAACTCCTCGGCTTTTGACTTCGCCAGTAGAGTTCTTTTGATGCCGTTGAATGAGCTGTGTTTCAATAATTGTTGGTCCAGTTTGTGATCCGTTACAAATGGCGCTAACTGAAAGGGAACAAAATCAATGCGAGTGAAGAAATATGAAACATCCCGAGCCCATCTATTACTTCCCAAGCACCGGCTTTTTTTGGATGAAAAATTATTCCCACATGTTGAAAATGACAGCCGATGATGGCTGGGTTGTACAAATGTGGAAAATTAAAACGCATCACCGGGAAATTAAGAAAATACATCTCGGTGATAACGCTATGGTCTTCACCCCCCTAGAAATTCAAGATACATATAGCATTTTCCCCCTTTTTCAACATTTGTCGCGTCATACTGAACCCTTATTGACTACTACCGACCTTGCATGCATAAATGAGCTGGCTTTAAAAGTTCATCTTTTCTATTGTTGCGAAAGTTAATTTTTTACGCACAACTACGCCTGTCAAATGCACGACGATTTTGTGTGTGTTCAACAACCATCGGTTTTAGGATATAACTTATCAACCAAACAAACAATAGAGAACACTTCAATCTGACGTAAACTATATTTCCTATTTAGGTTAATACAAAGGAAATTGCACAATTATTGTTCTGCTAAAATTAAAAGTCTATCAAATTGAGAGTATGTAAGATTGGATGTTTTCTAAAGTACGAATAATGTTAAAGTGCGAAAGACTCAAATTCAAATTGGATACCCCTGAAAGAATTGTTCGCAGTAACAAGCAGCATACCCCTTTTTGCGTTTTTAACCACAAACAGCTTCGGGAGGAAACCATGTTAGTCTTATGTAAGTATCTAAAGGAGACAAAAAGTATTATATCCAATGTAACGTTCTCCAGTGAATTTAACCTAAATTGTGAAAGTACATCCGACGGTTGGTTGTAGAGCAATTTTCCCGTATTTGTCTTATGATTCGGCTAAATAGGAAATCCTAAAATTATATTATTTTTTCTTTTCAGCTTTTAATTTTTTTTTTTTTTCTTTGGAATCAGAAAATAATAATTTAACGAGATACGATGAAATCACAATCAAATGAAATTGTTTGGTAGATCAATTGTCAGATCAATGAAGACGTTTCAGATATATATCAAAGTTTGAAAATGCTCAATTGGCTGAAACCCTGTGAATTGCAAGTTGTCGTCCTTCTGAAAGGAAAAGGCTTCTCCATCTTATGCTCATGCATCAGCTCTTAACTCTGCTCTATCAGGAAGCAAACGTTCATTGATCTGTCGCGATTTAATTCATGCATTAAACTGCGATATCTCACCCAAAGAACAATAGGCCTACTAATTTTTTTTTACCTTAATCAATCAATCAATAAAAATAATATAAATTGCTTTGAAAAATAAATTTATAAATTATCAAAGGAAATTGAACGGGGGGAGTTTTTGCCATTCCATTTGTAGACAAATTTCTCTTGTTTGTACTTGGGGGAACAATCAACTTTTTGCACCAGTTACATCATTCAAGATATTTAATGGATGTAGTTCCACCCATTTTTAGAATTTTCTTCAATTGAGCCTTGCCTTGAGCTTCTTTCTTTGAAATTAATATCCTACGAAGCCGTAGACCTTACCATACTTGCTTTTATGAGTCTATTCGTCGATATAGCTAGACCCATACAAGATATGTTTTGGGTAAATACAACTCAATTGCCATATAAACGAATATATGATCCCAATACCAATCAAGTGAAACAAACTTATATTTTCCCACAAGATCGTCTCAACGACATATCGGTTGACAATTCAAATCGAATAAACATAAAGATAAAGATGACTGGAATAACTTACAATCGAGATTTCCACCCAGAAGGAACCAAACCCATTATACCAGGAAAGAGTATAGTTGGAAAAATTGATCATTGTCCCGTACATTTATCAGAATTATTTAAGAAATCAAGGAGTCGTAAATACTTGATTTATCCTTATACGACTTGTGAATTGGAGAATTCTTATCCTCATGATGATTGTAATTGTGATTTAATCTATGGGAGAGATATAGATGGAGGCATGCAGGATTCTATTAGTGTACCATTTCAATTATTGGTACCAATTCCTAAAAACATTAGTTTGCATGACGCCTGTTTTATATGGGATATCATGTTGCCATTTTATATTCAAGTGAGGAAGATACATGAACAAATCAAAGGATCATTGCGAAAGACTTTGATAATATTGAATGATATGAATAAACAGATAAATGAAATTTTGATCATACTAAACTATTTTCATATACTGCAAAATAAGGTATTAATTGTTGATAAATACAGTATACAGAATCAATATCATGATTATGAAGAGCTGTTTGACACAGTCTTCTGTTTTGATCCCAAAATGATGAATTTCGTTGAATTTGCATGTGTTTCAAATTCAAAAGTAAAGGTGTACACCAATTTCCCAGTCATTGTTAAGTCAGAAGATAAATCATACAAACATTTACAATTAACTTATGAACACAAGATTTATTGTGAAGACATATTAACCATATTGTCAAGATTAAATCATTCTCATGACAAACCTGAAACTTCCTTACCTTCACCTACAACCTCTGACAATGCCGGTTCATCATCATCCCGATCGTCCCAATTCAGTACCTGCAGTAATATGAAACCGAGTCATTATTCTTGGATATGGTATGAACAAGATGCACATTGTGAGTATTATGCTGATTTGGACATTCTCAATGATGAAGAAGAGTTTGAGGATAGTCATTCCATAAATGACATGAACCGTTTGATTGCCCTGGAACAATTATGGCGAATTTGCTATGTGAATCGGTCAACTTATAGAAGGAATGATAAGATAATTCCATTTGTAACTATATAAATTTAGAGATTAATTATGTGTATAAATGTATGTTAATAATAATTGAAATGAACTATGATTGTTATAACGGTTGGTTGCAAACAATTCTGCCCTAAATTGTAGATGTTCTGGTTGTGAGGTAAAATGTAGCATATTATAAATTAAGAGAAAGCCAATACAAAATATTAACCAATGAGACAACTTTAAAGATTCCTGTTGGGTTAACCATTCATACTTAAGGAGGAGCAATTGCTTAAGTTGTAACTAAATGTTTATAGATGATGACTAACGAACTTTTTATTAGAACTAATTTTTATAGGCTTATCTAATAGTGTGTAGTGTAAGAGCAATTAGCTGTTGCTTTTATATGAAGTACTCTCTGTTGTAGAATCAAGAATCCCACCCAACTGTTTTCATGAATGATAATAATTCAGTTGTTTAAGGAAACGAAATGTTAGTAATATTTCGAATGTAAGTGATTGTTCTGGATCGTCATACTAAAACTAAAACTAAACCTTGATTTTGTTTAATAAAAACCTGATAAAGCATAATTTCAAAGACAACTTAATGGGGATTGTTTCCACACCCACAACTTGTTGCTTCTGGTTCTACCATATTCCTATTTGACCCGCGACCCCCAGTACGCTCGACCTAAAACTAGACAACCTAACCCGTCGTTCTTGTAATATCGTAACAGATGTTGCAAGTAAGAGTGGAACAATTTCAGACATTCTATTTAATAGGCTGCTTCAACCTACAAACTTGCAATGATCGTACTTGAATGTCTATATTAATATGTTATTTTTAAATGTTCTAAATAATGTTTTCTACAGAATTAAATGTCTTAATCCCCCAATTCTTTGAACGTATCAGTCAAGATAGCTCGTAATTTATACAAATTGATAATTCTCAACTTTTCATCATTCAAATGGGCATTGTCACTAGATTGTCCACATGGAAGTTGTGCAGCAGGAGCATTAAAGCACTTTTCCAAAAATCTAACTGATGGAATAGAACCACCTTCTCTAATAAACAAAGGTTCTTGATTCCAATGAGTCTTAACTTTTTCATACAACATTGAATACACTTTATTTTTATTATTTCCCAACCACGGTTCCGCTTCATGGAAAATATTAACAGAAAGATGATTTTCGGATTTTAGTTCATTAAAGGTCTCGGATAACTTCTCTACTAATCTGCATTTAATGGTTGCGAGATCTTGATTAGGTACAATACGAATTGAAATGGTTGCTTCTACCGATTGTGGAATAACTGTATTGTTATTTGGGCCGGAGACTTGAATTTTATGAATTGTTAACGATGGCTCCCTCCATTTTCTCATTAATGTATAGATATCAGTATCAATATAAGTTTGAAGATTTTCATAAAGTTTCAGCTCTTCATTTGTTAACGGAAGTATGTCATCATAAAAATTTGCCAATTTGATTTCACTAGTTTTTGGATCCATTAATTGACCCAAGACATGCATTAAATCCATAACTGGTTCGCGGGATACACCACCGTCAACCCCAGAATGACGATCGGGCTTATCTGACCTAATAACGACAGATGCGTTGATAACTCCTCTCAATCCGTAATTCAAACATGGAGTGTTATCGTCTAACCAATAAGAATTGGATAACATAATCCAATCAATATTCCCGATTGACGGTTTATGTTCAGTGATAACTTGTTGGAATCCAATTGAACCACATTCTTCTTCACCTTCAATAATAAAAACAACGTCGCAACTTAATTCTTGTTTATGGTATAATTCAGCTACCGCATAAATTGACGCCAAGGTAGGTCCCTTGTTGTCGCTTACACCACGGGCATATAAGTTCCCATCTCTAGCTGTCATTGTGAAAGGTTCTGTTCCCCAGCTGTCAACTTCATGATCAGTTGCATCAACGACATCATAATGGGCGTACCATAATAACCTTTTCTTCTCGGTACTGGAGCTATCATTCTTTCTGAAAACGGCGAAAACTATAGGGTTGCCATTTTTGACAGGTAATAATTTTGATTGATATGCTCCTAGATCTAATAATAATTTCGATAAGAATTGGGCACAGTGTCGACTATCTTCAAGATATAATTCAGGTTTCTTACTAATTGTTTTATACGAAATATACTTTTTCAAAGTTGAAAGTAAACTATTGTTTGAAAATTTGTCAGATACATCGTTTGTTGTTACAAATGAATCATCATCTTTACAAGACTCTTGTTCAGGTGTAATATCCCATAAACAAAGCGATTTATTCCCCCCTGAAAGTAAATATGATTTCCCATCTACTCTGAAAATTTTGATCGTATTTATGATTCCATCTTCCTCCTTGAAGCTCATTAATACACTATCCTGTAATGCAACATTGTTAGATTTCATAGGTACTTTAATCAATCCGGCGTTCGAACATGCTTTAAACAAGGAATCCTTTGATATTTGTAAACTTAGGACTTCTCCATATGATTGATCACGAGGACCTGTCTTATCTCCCAATAATTCACCAAATTGGAAAGATCTAATCAATTGTAAAGTAGTTAAATCCCATACATTGACATTGCCATTCCCCATACCGACATATAATAAAGATTTGTGAATACTCATTGATGAAATGGATTCGTTGTTTTGTAATGATGTGAGTTTAGTTAATGAATCACATTCAATACCCCATATATTAATAACCCCATCACCACCACATGAAATCAATACTTTTCTTTCAGTGAAATCGCCAATTGAAGCTTTGACAATTTCCATGCAATAAACATATCCATTATGAGCGAATCGAATAGTATCTTCATTTCTGACTTCGATTAATTTAATAGGTCTAGCTGAAGATTCATTTTTCGATTTTCTCCTATATAATTCATGCTTTGTTTGTAATGTATTCTGTGAACCTCCTGGGCCCTTTGAATCAAAAAATTTATCATACCTAAAGTGTGGTAATCTTTCAATATTTGGTTTTGAAGAAGAGCTAGCAGATGATGGCTGGGAAGTATTTAGCAACTTGCACCAAGAGATAGATGCATTTTGAGCTCCAATAAATAAGGTAGATAACTCATCACACCATTCAATTGAAAATATATCCCCTATATCAACAAGTGTATATATGATATGGGTACAATGGAATTCATCATTTGATAAATCATATACCTTAACTAATGAATCTGATCCCGCCACAAATAAAAGATTTTCATCTTTACTTAAACTAACAGTTAAAACAGATGCGGATTGATGTTGTCCACTACTAGGTATTTCTTTCTTCAAACTATATGACAACATATCGTATACAAGTACTTTCCCATCTTGTGTCCCACAAAATAGAAGTTTTCGACTAGGAGATGCAATACAACAAAGAATGGAAAGTGTATGAGTCCACTTATGTATTAATTTCGGGAAATCAACACCATTGGGTAAGCATGATTGAGATTCGGATAATTCCACCTGATTAGAAGACGTGATTGATTCCATATCACTTTCGAAATTTAATTGCAGATTGGTTATTTTGGGGGAAGGACTGTTCATTAATGGATTGGTCCCATTAGGTGAATTGACTACCATGGGTGATCCAGCTCTTGGCGTACATATAATGTTGTCTGTGGAGGGTGCACTGTTTATAGGTAGTGATCCTCTGGTTGTTATTGCACACTCAGCTTCATGAATGACTTTTTTGGTAAATTGATTTCTCATTGCAAATTTATTAAATGGGTGGTAGTAAGCACAGTTATATGGCAATTGATTAACCTAGAGCAAGAAAAATCGTGCACTTGTTCCAAATAGCAACAACAGTAATGAGTATGTGTTTATTATTTGGAGAATTTAAAATTTTCAACTCAAAATGATAAAGAGATAAGAAACTGTGGGTGGTTCATGTACGGTGGGCATTTCGTGTTGTATCACAATAAAATCTCAATCACTCATCTAATCCTTCTATCTCCTGCATATAACCCACTCAAAATCCACCACATAAAGTCACGTGAAATCACCCAGAAAAAACATTCAGGCAAAGAAAACTGATTACAAAAAATAACCAATTGGTCGTGTGCTGGTCAGGTGCCAAAAATGTGAATTAGCCACCACCTAATTCGACCATGTTCCTCTCCACGTCCACCAACTAATTACAAATTACATAGTGTACGGTTCTTGTTGTCCCATATAACCACTCTGAAACTCACGGTGTAGAAGAATGGTGATGATAAAAGAATTAATGAGAACCGCTTATTGTCATTTTTGGTGTCTAATCTTCCCGAAAAATCCCAGTAATCACTTCACAAAAGATTTTCTCTTTGAACATACATCTTCTTCCACCATACACATGAGGGGTAGATGACAAGATTCCTGTAGTTCCAGTTTACAACGCACCCAATTCCACGTAATCCGATGGCAGAGATCTCTCACAAATCATAATAGTATAACATTCATTACTATACCTACCTACAAACAGATATAGTTTGCACAATTTAGCAACATTGTAAGCGTTCCCAAGTTCCATTTTAATTTAAATGTAATCACAAACGGCGAATATCATGTTAGGGGACTGAAAATACCCAAACTATTCCTCGGCGGCATGATGAGTAGTAAATTCGTAATCTCTTTCAACTTTTGCAATTTTAAATTCATAATGTTTGTAGAAATCAGTTCTTGCCTTTTCTTGAGCCAGCAAATGCTTAGAATTATGTTTCCAATCAACAATACTTTCTTTATCTTTCCAATAACTTAAATTGATTGTAGTGTTACTTTTACTATCTGTAACTTCTTCCATACCTAAATACCCTGATTGCTGTTCTGCCAACTTCTCCATTTCTTTATTCATAGATTCATACTCATCTTCACTACCTTGATTCAATTTGAACTTCAATGATACCATATAATATGGTGTTTCTGGGGTGTTGACTGAGGCCATTTCTGCTTGATGATCTTCTTTATGATAAAGGAAGAGTTAGATGAAGATAAAACTACGATCATATATTCTAAGTAAGATTTCTAGTGGGGAGTAAATTTCACTCACCATCACCAAAGAAAGTTGGGGGATTTGTCATCCTCATCCCTTGTTCTCGCACCCCTCTTTTTTTAGGAAGCTGAAATTTCGGAAAAGTTACTTCATTGAACGCACTTTCCATGTAATTCCCCTAATCCTCTTTATTCCATAAACACGTGTGATTGAGTTTGAAGCATAAAGCTAGCCATGGGAACTTGTCCCATTATTAGGATAACATTTAACTTAGCTTTAACGTATTTCCGCCCGTTTATAAGATTAGCGTTCCTGCATATAGCTGTTTTTGCAACCTTTTCATCTAAGCTCACAAATCGTAGTAATCAACATTAACATCCATTCTTCCGTAATAATTAATGGAGAATTGACTTTGAATTGCCAAGTGCAAGATATGCACCGATGGAAACATTACAGAGAGAAGCACACCTGTTCAAAATTATACCAATTGAGTTGTTGGTTATTTTACAAAATCGGATATCAAGCTAACTTGGAGTAATTGCTAATAGGAAAATAAGAGATCAATGGCTTCGGATTGGAAGTACACCTTTCTCTCCACTGACAAATATCGAGCAAGAAAGGTTTAAACTATGTTTAGGATACTACAATGAAACTTACCAAACAAAGGCGAATATTTTGCCCACAGAGCCTATGGAGCCTGAAATGGTGAATCAATCAACAAATGTCAAAATTTGAGGGATCTGGATTGTGCAATTCAGGGCATTGAACACGAGAGAGAAACTTGATTGCTGCTCGTACAATCTCAATGTTTTACGTCGGAGTGGTAAAATTACAAACGTTTTTTTTTTGAAGTAGGGCAAGATAGAACCTTAATCGTTATTGTCATACAATTTAATCAGAGCAATCTCACACTAATAATTAAAACGTTGGAGCTCCTGAATCATAGATGTCTTCCGACCTAAACATAAAGCCTCACTAAGACTGTCTAATTGAGATGGGAAGCGTCTCTAATGGATAATACGATGTCAGTTTTAGAAATTTGTTAGTGTTTGGTTTGAAGAATGTGCTGTAGATCCATATTGTGAAAGAATGCCAGCTGGCCCTCTTTTTAATGCAATTGCCAGAATTGAGAAAGGGACTTATAGCACATATTCAGATAAAGAAAAAGGGCGGATCAGATTGAAATTGTTCACTTTCTAGATGCTAGTGAATCAAAGCAAGCGAATTCCCGCAAGAAAACTTGACACGAGAACTTGTCTTTCCTAAAGGAATTGGGTAGAAAGCTATGATCGACAACCAAAATATATTCCTAGTTGAACGTTAATTTGGAAAGGATGTTTGCCTCAAACTAGGTGCAGAAGGTTTAAGGCAAGGATTCATATTGACGTATCTATTGGGACATAGAATCACCGATTTTTGAAGCTAAAATTGAGGTTTACCAACCTTAAACCGGTTGATGTGGGACTAGTGCATGTGGTCTTTTGCTTATAAACCAAAAGGAAGGTTGAAGTTAGATTCCACTTAAATCTAAAGAATGCACGGTAGGAAATTGAGAAAAATTTGAAGAGGGAATTTGCAAAAACGCAAGAAATTTAAATTTTACTTCAGAATTTGTTGTAAAGGAAAATAACGGAAAGAGGAAACGAGGATTAATTACAAAGATTACGGTCGAGGTGATTCCAATTTTTACGGTTATAAGTTCCCCAAAACTTGAAATTAGGGACCACGTTGGCAGAGCCACTTTATTCTCATTTACTTTACGAACAGTTTTCATCCTCGTTCCGGTTATATCCAACTCGCTGACTCTGATCAGTCTCTTGACCTTATCATCTAAGTGGCACACGACAACCTCAGGATCTTGTGCCTTGTTGTAAAAATTATAACCAAGTTTCAAATCTTAATGGTCACACGAGTCTTGCACAATAACAATGGAATCTTAAGAGTCACACGACAACTTTCGATGTGTTAATGCACGGAGTAAGTAGCGAAGTAAAGGGTTCCAGCACTTTTTCGCCAAGAAGTGTGGTTGTTTGCTGTAAATTAAAAAAATATCAAAAACATAAGGTGAAATTGATTCTAAATAACTTTTCGCAATTAAAGGGGGAAACAATAGGATTTTTGCCGTTTCAATTACACAAAAGAGCATTGACTGGTTGAGCTTGGCAATGGTAGTTAGAATAGGTAGGTTGCGAGAATCGCTCCGAATTGGCGTGTATACTTTATAATGTATGCCCCACTGAGGGAGCATTGATCATACCCTAAATCTTGAGAACTAAGATTTAGCTGTGCTATTTCTATCTTTTGAAATGTATCACAATAATTAAAATTACATCACAATAGAGCCTGGAACTAATGGGCTTGGTCGGATTAGTGAATTTGGTAATTGTAATCATATCTCTGAGTCCCACGTTTTGATACCGGAAAACTTGAAAACTCATCAGTAAGTTATTCCACAAAAGAAATGTGAATGTACTTCAGCATCAACGTGGGCTCTAATTAAATAGTAGTCTGGAGTAATACAATAATTAGATTAAGCATTTTCCTGTGGCTTATGATGGAAGGTATATGGGTGATTGGTTGTTAGTACCTAAAATCGCATATAATTTGATTGTAGTCGTGTGACTTTATAATTATATACGAGTGGAAACAATAGAAGACAATACTTTTGGGATACACAAAACCCATTATTGGCACGCGAGCATTTACTTGAAATACATAATCAAAAAAGAACCTTACATTGTTCTCTATCTATGCTACAGGTGATTCTATTTTGTAGGAAATTATATTTGATAAAAATTTCTCTAACTGTTCAACCTGATTTATGGGTGTTTGTTAAAGTTTCGCCTAAGACAAAACTTTCGTATGCTGCGGTTGTAAAAATACGAGGTTTAAGAAACCACACCTTGAACCATAAAAAAATACCTACAACTTGTATTTCTTCTCTCCCACCATCAGAAAATAATGGTGGAAATAAATCCGATCAAATTGGCTTGACATTTGGATGTTAAAGGGGATTTCAATTCCCAATTCGGCGGGGAGGGCCCACGTTGTCGGGGGCCAAGACTAAATTTCTTTTTATTTTATTTTTTAATTTATTTTATTAAATTTTTTATTTTCTTTATATTGTTTTTGGAAGCTATATGCAGTATATCCTTATAATTCCCATAGTTAAGCAATCAATAGGCCACCCACGTGGGTTCTTGTTAACTATGGTAGTGTGCTTGGGTTAATAATTTTTTTTGCACCAATACTCATTGCCAAGAAACGCTCAAAAGAAACACCTTGAGAGAGGAAGTTGTCACACGATAAATAACTGAGATTAGAATTTAAGTTCAAAATTTTCTTGTCAACCTTCTTTTCTTACTTCAAACCAGTCCAAAATAGTTAAAAGTCTTGTGACTGTTAAGAAAAACGTGGGCTATCGCTAACTACAACGTTGACATATTTTTTTACACTTTCATTAACCATCACACGAGGGCTAACTTAATCTACAAAGAAAAAGGACCCTGTTAAAGTTGCAAAACTATTGCCATGAAATTCTCCCATTCGCTTAAGTTCAATGCTGTTCCAGAATGGCAAGATAGCTATTTGAACTATCCAACCTTAAAAAAGACAATATACAAATTACAACAAGACCAACAAATAAATGCTGGTACTGGTGAACAAGGTTACATTGTTGATGTTAACCAACAAACTGTGTCGGACTTAATCGACAACTTCAAAACTAAGAAATACAACGAAAGAATAGCGACTGTTGAGAAATCTTCTGCTGCTGCTGACAAAAATATAAAGAATAGATTGTTGGGTAAGAACTTATTTAGGTTTAACAAATCCAATGCCTCTTCTACAGATTCAGAAATTTCTCCAAGTGACTTGGAAAAGAACACTTCAAGTGAAACTTATACTGAAAAGTATTCTGACAAGTCCAACAATGATGTTAAGATTTATACTGGTGATGTTACTGATTCCGATGGCGCTTCCTTAAAGATAACTCCTTCTGTAATGATAACAGATATTGCTGAAACTGATGAAGATTCATACAATGACCCAAAATCTTTAACGTTTGATCCTTTGAAGGTGTTTAGTAAACATTTATTAATCGAATTAAACAAAATCAATCATTTCTATCAAACCAAAGAAGAAGAAATCTTCCTTGCTTATGACAACTTGGTTAAGGATTTGGAAACTAATAATGTTGATATTGATGATGTTTTTAGATTCACACAAGCTTATCACATCAACCAAAACACATTAAATACCGATGCTCATCACCAATACCACTTAAAATCTACATTATCTAGAACAGTTACTAATGCCAGTGTCTTTGATACTATTAACCATTTGGATAATGACTATGATGCTGCCGTTGATTTAGAAAAGCAAGGTCACCATCATCATGTGCACGAAGAAGAAGATTCTGATGAA